>VMDO01018958.1:0-40893 GCA_007922755.1 Pedetes capensis
AGACATATTTACTGCATTATAATTATTACATTAGAACTTCTACTTTACTACTGCAACTTTAATACCTACTTAAATATGTGTTGATTATTAAAGAATTAATGGTCAAAATAAGTACATACTAAATAATGTCCAGTAAATCCATAAGCACCCACATTAAAAATGTGAAGATTTTTAGGATATACATTTAGCATTGAAATGGGTTATGCAAGGATTGTCAGCCTTATTCTGGTATATTTGGCAAAAATCATATAAATTTATAGTATATAATTCAATGTTTTGATGTAGGTATATATTGTGAAATGCCAATTACCATATTCATTGCCTCACATAGATACCTTAAGTGAGTATACTTAAGATCTATTCTCTTAGGAAATTTCAAGTGTACAATAAAATGTCCTCCAAGTTCATGCTTATTGCTGCTAATGGCCAGAGTCCCTTCTTTTTTTATGCTGAATAATATTTCATGGTGTAAATATGCCACTTTATATTTTTATCTATTCATTCATTGATGGACATTTAGGTTGATTTTATGTTGGCTATTGTGAAGAATGCCTGCAGCTATACCACTGTGGCATCTGATCCCATCAAATCTTGGAAGCTAAGCAGCATCGAGCCTGGTTAGTACTTGGATGGGAGACCACCTTGGAATATCAGGTGCTGGAGGCTTCAAATAAGGACCCTGCAACCCCCTCCCAAAATACAATCAAACATTGAAAAGCCTATGAACCACAGAGAAGGACTAACAATAGTGTTTTTCCTTTTGTACGTAGGGTTGCTGTTGGACACTGACATGATGGCATATAACAACAACAACAATTGTGGAGAATGATGCAATGAACATGGGAGAATAGATATCATTTTGTAATTGTGATTTTATTTCCTTTGGATATATATCCAGGCATTGGGTACCTGGATCATATGATAGTTCTACCACCAATTTTTCAAGAAACTTCCATAAAGTTTACTTTAAAAGCTATACCAGTTTTGAGGAGGAACAATAGTAATGTGTCTTTTAGTATAGTGAATTTTGTTTAAACATTCACTATATTCTTTTGATCTTCCATGTGTCTGTCAGTTTACTGTACTGTGGGGACTTGCAAGTTTCTGTGATGCTGAAAGCTATGCCACCAATATTACAAATGCCAGCAGAGTCACCCATGGTGGACAGGTTTCATTTGAGTTTCCAGACTAAGACAGACTAGGGAGAAGGACATGGCTAATCTACTCCTAAAAAAAATTAGCCATTGAAAACCTTATGAATAGCAGAGAAACATTGTCAGATACAGTGCCAAAAAATGAGCCTCCCCGGTATGGAATGCACTGGAAAGACCAAAGGGAAAGGGTTGCCTCCTCAAAGTAGAGTCGACTTTAGTGACAGGAATGGAATAAAGTCCCCAAAACCTCCATTTGCTCCTCCTCAAAATTTGTTCCTCCTCAAAATGAGGAAAAACTATAATTAATAATAATATATAATAATATAATTAATATTGTTATATTATTGTTGTTGTTGTTGTTAGGTGCCGTCCAGTCGGTATCCGACTCATAGCGACCCTTTGTACAACAGGAGAACACTATTGTCAGTGCTTCTCTGCTGTTCATAGGGTTTTCAATGGCAGATTGATTTTTGGGAGGGGGTTGCCAGGTCCTTCTCCCAAGCCTGCCATATCTGGTGTTCCCAGGCAGTCTCCCATCCAGGTACTAACCAGGCCCGACCCTGCTTAGCTTCCGAGATCTGATGGGATCGGATGCCACAGGGCTACAGCTGCAAGCATATTACTATAATATATTATAATTATATTATAATCATATATTATAATTAATAATATAATATAATAAATAATTAAAATTAATAATTAATATTATTATTATTATTAATAATAATTAATAGCAACAATAATTAATATATGATATAATTATAATAATATGATACATATAGCATGATAATAAATAATTATTAATATTTAATAATTAAACTTAATAATTAATATGATTATTAATTGAAACATGCAACGTACATAGTTTGAATAGCTAGGAAAATTAGAAATCATCAAAATGGAAATGGGGTGAATAAACTTCAACATTCTAGACATCAGTGAGCTAAAGTGGACTGGCATGGGCTTGGAGTCAGAGAGTCATATGGTCTACTAAGCCAGGAAGGATAGATTAAAGAGGAATGGGGTTGCAGTCATCATCAAAAAGGACATCTCAAGATCTGTCCTGAAATATAATGCTGTCAGTGATAAAATAATATCCATACATCTACAAGGAAGGCCAGTTAAAATGACTGTTATACAAATTTACGCACCTACTACTAAGGCCATGGGCTGGGGTTTAGCTCAGTTGGTAGAGTGCCGCTTTGCAGTCTCTGAGGTCCAGAGTTCGATTCCCAGCACCACAAAATGGGAGAAGACTGTGGCAACGCACTCCCAAGACAATCCTGAAATAATCAGCCATTTAAAACCCTATGAGGGTCTCTATGAGTCGGATGCAACCTGAGGGCACCTAACAACAACTACAACTAAGGCCATAAATGAAGACAGAGAAGATTTTTACTATCCTCTTCAATCTGAAATAGATTGAATGTACAATCAGAATGTATAATAATTACTGATGACAGGAATGCAAAAGTTGGAAACAAGAAGTCTCAGTAGTCAGAAAATATGGCCATGGTGACAGAAATGATATTAGGGATTGCGTGATAGAATTATATCAGACCAATGACCTTTTCATTGCAAATACATTCTTTCACCAACATGAACAGTGATTATACACATGGAAGTCAACAGATGGAACATAAAGGAACGAAAGTGACTACATTTGTGGAAAGAGATGATGGAAAAGCTCAATATCAAAAGTCAGAACAAGACCAGGTGCTGATTTTAGATCAGATCATCAACTGTTCATATGCAGGTTCTTACTGAAACTGAAGAAAATTAGAACAAGAGTATGAGAGCCAAGTTATGAATTAGGATATATCCCACCTGAGTTCAGAGACCACCTCAGGAACAGGCATTAGTGCATTAGGCACTAGTGATCAAGGACCAGAGGAGTTGTGGCATGACATCAAAGACATCATTCATGAGGAAAGCAAAAGGTTATTAAAAAGGCCAACTTACATGTCAAAATAGCCTCTGAAACTTGCCCTTGAACATGGAGTAGCTTAAGTAAAAGGAGGAAATGATGAAGTTAAAGAACTAAACAGAAGATTTCAAAACACAGCTTGAGAAGACAAAATCAAATATTATAATGACACGGGCAAAGAGCTTGAGATAGAAAACCAAAAGAGAAGAACATGCTCTATCCTTCTCAAACTTAAAAATTGAAGATAAAAATTCAAACCTTGAGTGGCAATAGTGAAGGATTCTATAGGGAAAATATTAAACAATGCAGAAAACATCAAAAGAAGATAGGAGAAATACACAGAATCACAATACCAAAAAGAAAGAGTGGATGACCAACTATTTCAAGAAATTGCATTCAATCAGGAGCCAATGGTCCTGAAGGACAAAGTGGAAGCTACCTTGAAGGAATTAGTGAAACACAAGGCTCCAGGATTTGATGAAATACCAGTAGAGATGTTTTAACAAAGAGATGCCACACTGGAGGGGTTCACTTGTTTTCAACAAGTTATTGGAAAAGAGCTATCTGGCCAAATGACTGGAAGAAATCCATATTTTTGCCGATTCCCAAGAACGGGGCTCCAAATGAATGTAGAAATTATAAACAATATCAATAATGTTACAAGCAAGAAAAATTTTGCTAAAAATCATTCAAAAGTGACTGCAACAGTATATAGACAGGGAACTACTAGAAAATCAAGCCAAATTCAGAAAAGGGCATGGAACCAGGGACCTCAGTGCTAATAATGTCAGATGGATATTAGCCAGAAGCTGAGATACCAGGAAGATATCTATCTATGTTTTATTTACTATGCAAAGGCATTTGACTGTGTGGAAAACAAGAAATTATGGGTATCATTGTAAAGAATGAGAATACCAGAGAACTTAGTTTTACTCATGAGGAATCTGTACACGAACCTGGAGGCAGTCGTTCGAACAGAACAAGGAAACACTGCCTGGCTAAAGCTGAGAAAAGTGTGCATGAGAACTTTATCCTTTCACAGTACTTCAGTCTCTATACTGTGCAAGTAATCTGAGAAGCTGGATTTTATGAAGCAAAACGTGGCATCAGGATTGGAGGAAAACTCATTAATAATCTGTGTCATGCAGATGACACAATAGCTGCTTGCTGAAAGTGAAGAGGATTTGAAACATATACTGATGAAGATCAAAGAACACAGCCTTCAGACTGGATTGTGCCTCGATATCAGCAAATCAAAAAACCTTACAACAAGGTCACTACACAGCTTCATGTTAAATGGAGAAAAGATTAAAGTATTCCAAGATTTTGTTCTACTTAGTTCTACAATCAACACCCACAGAAGCAGCATTCAAGAAATCAAAAGATTCATTGCACTGTGAAAAGCTTGTGCAAAAGCCCTCTTTAAAGTGCTGAAAAGATGTCACATTGAAGACGAAGGTGTACCTGACCCATGCTATGGTATTTTCTGTGGCTTCATATGGTTGTGAAACATGAGCATTGAATAAGGAGACAGGAGAAGAATTGAAACTTCTGAATTATGGTGATGGAGATGGATCTTGAGTACACCATGGTCTGCAAAAAGAATCAATAGATCTGTTGTAGAAGAAGTGCTACCAGAGTGTTCCTTGGAGCGAGATGGCTGAACTGTGTCTGATGTGTTTTGGACATATTGTCAGGAGGGACCAATTCCTAGAGAAGGACATCATGTTAGGGAGAGTGGCAGGACAATGAGAAAAAAAAGAAAGGAAAACTCTGAACTAGATGGATTGACACAGTGGTTGCCACAATAAGCTTAAACATAAAAACAGATCATGGGCCTGGCACAGAATCAGGGAGTATTTCATTCTGCTGTACACAGGGTCACTATGAGTCTGACCTGACTCAACAGAACCTAATGACAACATATATTCGGTCACACATTCTATGGTGTGGAAATACTTTCTGCCATTTTCTGAGTTTTCATTTTGTTGATTGTCTCCTATGTTCTGCAGAAACTGTTTAATTTAATATAGCTTCATTTTTTTTTTTTGCTTTGGGTGCTTGTGTTATATTTAACATATTTGAAAAATCATTGCCAACATTAATGTTATGGAGAATTTTTCCCATGCTTCTATGTTTCTGTGTTCTTTAGGAGTTTCATGATGTCAGGTCAGTAATTTAAATTTTTAATCCAGCTTTAAATTTATTTTTGTGTGTGGTGTAAGAAAAGGGACTGATGTAATTTTTTTGTATATGATTTCCAGCGTTTTTTCCAAAGGAATATATGGATAAGACTATCATTTCTCAATTAGTATTCATGGATCTTTGTCAAAGATTAGTTGACCTTATGTGAAGGAGCTTATTTCTGAGTTTTTAAAATTTTGTTTAATTATTGACAGTACCATGATATTCTGATTACTATGACTTTGTAATGTAATTTAAACCAAGAAGTGTGATCCTCCAGCTTTATTCTAGCTTAAGCAACTATTTGGTTCTTTATTGTTCTACACACATTTCAAGTTTGTTTTTTTTTTGTGTGTGTGTGTGTGTGTGTGCGCATGTGTGAAAAATTCCATAGAAATTTGTGTAGGGATTGCATTAACTCTGTATATCACTTTGGGTAACAGACATTTTGATAACATTGATTCCTCTAATCTGTGAGCATAGACTATCTTTCCACTTATTTGGGTGTTTTTCAGTTTCTTCCACTGATATTTTATAATTTTTAGTGTATAGATTATGCATGACTTTAGTTAAATTATTTCTAAATTTGTTATTCCTTTTGGTGTTATTGTAAATAAGTATTTTCTTAATTTGTTTTTGCATCATACATTGATAGTGAATAGAAAATTTTGAATTTGTAGGCTGATTTTTTATCACATAATCTTGTTGGACTTGTTTTAGTTCTAACCAGTTTGTGGGTGTGTCTTTGTTTGTGTATGTGTAGAGTCATTAGGGCTCTCTCTATATAAGAATATGCCATATGGAAATACGTAGGGATTTATTCAACCCTCATCTTGACCCCTGATTGGTAATCAGGGATCTCCCCTTGATTACCAAAGGAGTGACATCTGGTTTCACTCTTTGAATGTCACTCTTATTCGTTGCACCTAGACCCTCAGGCCCTCACCTGATTGTTATCCTGAGGGAGTTAGGCAGTTAGTTACCCAAGTGCTATATGAACAAATCTCGCTCTGCATAAGAGCTGAGAGAGCTGGTGGTGAGGTAACTGGTGATGCTGATGGAGAGCTGTGGCTACTGATAGTAATGCTGAGAACTCTGAGAGCTGGTGATGTGAGGGTGGTGATGGAGAAGCTGGTGTTGATGGAGCTGCTGGTAGTGAAGGACAGCTGGTGGCAAAGAAGGTGGAGAAAAGCAGGCGGCTGTGGAGCTGTTGTTGGCAAGGAGGCTGGAGACTGAGTGTGGGTAATACTGGTGAGAGCTGTGGCTGCTGTTGCTGTTGGTGATCTTGCTGGCTGCTAGCTTCCTGCTGGGAACTCTCCCCATCTGACCACCAATGAAGAAGGAACACTCTCTGGATTCAACCAGCAACATGGAAGCATTTCTTCTTGTGACCACCAAGACCAGGACAAATAGATGGCACTCTCAAGGACTACAGGCAAACTGAGGACAGTCCCTTTGCCCAGCGCCTAGGGACAGAAGCTGAGGACAGTCTCTGGTCCCAGAGCCAGAGGCAGAAGAGCTGAAGCTGCCCCCAAGGCAGCATAAAGAGCTGCCAACACTCGAGTCTGTAAAACTTCTTTGTGTTCCTCCCCGCCCTTGTCAGGGCAGGGAGAAAGATTTCTTCCTTTCTCCTGCATGCCCCACATAGAGGTGGTACCTGAACAGGGACACCCACAAAACACCATGGATGTCCTAAGAACAGGGACCCCACAAAACACTGTGGATGTCCTGAGAACAGGGACCCCACAAAACACCATGGGAGTCCTCACAGTAGGGACCCACATGGGGTGTGGATAAAGACCCTCATCCTGGGAGGGGACCCCAGAAAAAGAGGAATCCCCATCCTGAAAGGGGAACGAGAAGGAAAAGCTGAAAACCCTCTCCCAAGAGGGGTGTTTCCAGGAGGAGCAAAAGGAGCAATGCTTCATGGAGTACCCAACGGGACATTGGATGGGAGGCTGTGAGGATGATGGATGGGGACCATGAGCAATGGATGAAAGGGCAATGAGTCCCTTTGCAGGGAGGAAGTGAGTGCCACATTGTCAGGAGTAGGTACACTTAGCCCTAGGCAGGGACCCTAAGTCTGGGGACCAGTCTGCGTGGGCAAGTAGGGGAGGTGTGTACCCAGAGAGTGGCAGGAGAGCATAAAGAACAGCATTACTGTCAGTAGCAGCAGCTCTCCATCAGCATCACCAGCCACCTCACCACCAGCTCTCTCAGCAACTCTCTCATGCAGATGAGCTTTATTTATGTAGCCCTTGGGTAACTAACTGCCTTAACTGCCTCAAGATAATAATCAGGTGGGGGCCCAAGGGGCTAGGTGCAACCAATTTAGGAATGACACTCAAAGAGTGAAACCAGATGTCACTCCTTTGGTTATCAAGGGGAGATCCTTGATTACCAATCAGGGGACAAGATGAGGGTTGAATAATTCCCTACACAAATAGAGACTATTTTACCTTTCTTTATGACTTGAATGCTTTATATTTCTTTCTCTTGCCTAATGGCTCTGGCTAGAACTTTCAGTACTATGCTGAATAGAAACAGCAGAAGTAGACATCCTTGTCTTGTTCCTGATCTTGAGGAAAAGCCTTCAAGTCTTTACATCTTCATCATTGAGTACAATGTTAGCAGTGTGCTTGTGATGTGTGACTTTTATGGATAGGCACCATAGGGTATCAGGTAAGTAGAGTTTATTGTGTTTGATTCTAGGTGAATGCAGTTGTACAGTGTTCAAGTAGCTTTATATGGTCTAACAAATATCATTTATGTCTGTGGGTGCCTAAGTGGATTGTGTGGTGGTTTCTGCCAGTTGGGATGCAATTCTGAAGCAGGTTTGCCTGTAGCACTGTGCATGGGGCATCTGACTGTGGGTGTGGGATGTCCTTGAGTTCCTGTGTGGGTGATGCTACTCTGGTGGGTCCATGCAGTCTGGTGTGGTTGGCATGGATACAGATGTGGTGCATGTGTCAGTGGTGGGGCAGTGCTACTTTCTTGGGCACAGGCAAGTGCTTTGCCATTTATCTGTTAGTGGAGACAGAGGACATGTCAGTGCCTGAGGATTGACTGCACAAAGCAGGGGCTGCAGTGTAGGCCTGAGCACAGCACCTATCCGTGTCCAAAGTCTGCTTCCTTCTTTTACAGGGCCCCTGGAAGAAGAGCATCTTGCTCATGGCAAGTTTAGCAGCTGATTCCAAAGAGGGGGAGGATGGAGCTGTCAATCCATTTCCTGGAGTCATGAGAGAGTAGGGAGGACCACTTAGCTGCTCCTTGTGGAGGGGATCCAAGGTTAATTTTTGCTTAAAAATTGTTGGCCAAGTGCAGTGGCACATGCCTGTAATCTCAGGGATTCAGGAGGCAGAGGCAAGAGGACCGAGAGTTTGAGGATAGAGGTAGCCTGTGTAACTTGGAGAGACCCTGTCTCAAAATAGAAAAACAGTAAATGGGCAGCAAGCGCAGCCCAGTGGTAGAGAACTTGTAAAGTGTGTGGGAATCCCTGGGTTCAACCCCGCGTACTGAAAAATAAATTGTCATCTTCAACTACAGTAAAATTTTATAATGTACAGTAGTGATAATTTCAATAGTTAATTCCAAAGTTTGCTTTTGCTAAGTAAATTGTATGGTCAGTTGCATGAATTTTATGCATTTGACAAATTGATTCACTTTAAAACCCAGCAAGGATTAAAGTGGCATTAAAATGCCACTGTTATTGGAATGATATGAGTTTATTTAACATAAATTAACTTGTCCCAGTCGCTTAAATTATAGACCTAGGATATGAAAAGGCTCCAGTGAATGTAATCAGCCATTTCTCTCAAGGTCTTCTGTATGTAGGACCTGCAGAACACCGATGATGGAAAGCATTCCGTATCATTCTGAAAGTTTCCACTCTAGGAAATGCATTGCCTTCTTATGCTCTATTCTTTATGCATAATTTTAACATAATATTTATACCCTTCTCTCTCCTTTTTTATTTTTAAATGTATTTTAATTGATGAATAATTGTGTATATTTATGATATTCAGTGTGAAGTTTTGATCTATATATATAGAATAAAGCTTCAATCAAGTGAATTAACGTATCAGTCACCTCACCCACATAATTTTATGGTTGAAATATTAAAACTATTTAGCAAATTTGAAATATGCCATGCCATGTTATTAACTGTAGTCATCATAAAGTGCAGTTGATCACTAAAATTTATTCCTCCAATCTAACAAACTGAGGCACATTATGCTGAATGAAGTAAGTAAGGTATAGAAAGAAAAATGTTGTCATATCTCACTTATGTACAATCTGAAACAGGAGAACTCATAGAAACAGAACAAAAAGGTGTTTACCAGAGAATGAGGGGGAGATGAAGAGATGGGGGATGGGGAGTTGTTGATCTAAGAGCACCCTTCTCTTTTTATTGCATACAGCCAGAGTTGCAAATGTTCTTTGGAATAGAACCAAAATCAAATTCCTTCTCTAAGATCCTATATACTCCCTTTCTTTCACCTTACAATTCTAATTGTCCTTTTCTTCCCAGGAAGATTCATTCCTTACATTCTTCTTCCATCCACATACCTACATGAAACCCTGAGGCATGGTCAATAATGTTGTATTATACTTTTCACAATCTACTTTTTGAAATTCAACTCAGAAATTTGCTTCTTCCATTAAGCAACAAAGATCAAAGTATCATATTTGGTGGACAAGTGAATAAAGTTATCAGTCACTCACTTATCCCAGTAGTTACACAAATTTATTTTCAAAACTAACCTTTTATTCAATTAATATTGCCATCATCTATTTGCATCTGCAAATATATAACTATTTCACTAGGCTGTTATTTAAGTGTATATAAAGGTATAACTTGAATAAGATATATAACTATATATTATATAACTTATAAAATATGGAATAGAACTTATAAAATGATGGAGAAAGGGAAGTCTTTGAAATATCTATAAAATTTAGAATTATTTACAAACATTTGAAGGTGTGAAATTCCCAATCAAGTTTTTTTCATGTTTCCTTTGGAAACATAATGTGTTGTTGATGTTGTTTGTATGTATGTGTGTATGGATTTTTAATGTTGTAGGTGTCATGGAGTTGCATAGTGACTCTCACGGGTTTTCAATGGCTGTTTTGAGATTGTTTTCTGGAGCTGACTGTCACATCCTCCCACTTTTTGCAGTGCTGGGGATGGAATCTGGTTCCTCAAACTGCAGAGTAGTGCTCTGCTAACTAAGCTAAACCCCAGCCTACATATGGATATATGTACATATATGTTTACACACATGTAAATGTATATATGTATTTGTATGTATCCCCCATGTGTCTTTCAGCTTGTTCTGCTGTGAGGGCTTGTGTGCTGTTGAGATGCTGAAAGCTATGCCTCCGGTATTTCAGATTCCAGTCTGGCCACCCATGGTGGACAGGTTTCAGCTGAACTTCCAGACAAAGACAAGCTAGGGAGAAAGACTCAGCTGCCCACTCCCAAAACAATTAGCCATTGAAAACCCTATAAATAGCAGAAAAGCACTGTCAAATATAGTGCCAGAAAATGAGCCTCCCAGACTGGAAGGCATTCAAGAAACAACTGGGGAAGAATTGCTTTCTCAAAGTAGAGTCCATCTTAATGATAAGAAAGGAGCAAAACCCCTGAGACCTCTTTTTGCAGATGTGGCAATGAGTCAAAATGAGAGAGAACAGTGCCTGCAACATTGGGCTCAAACATAAAATTGTGTGCATGGTGCAGTGTTGGGTTGTGTTTCATTCTGTTGCACATAGGATTGCTATGAGCTGACTTGACAGCACTAAACAACAAACAACATTATATACCTATGTATATAAATATACATTGTTAGGTGCTATCCAATCAGTATCTGACTCACTCATAGCAACCCTACGTACAACAGGAGAAACACTATTGCCAATGCTTCTCTGCCATTCATAGGGTATTCAGTGGTGGATTGATTTTTGGGAGTGGGTTGCCAGGTCCGTCTCCTAAGCCTACAACACCTGGGGTTCCCAGAAGGTCTCCCATCCAAGTACTAATCAGGCCCGACCCTGCTTAGCTCCCAAGATCTGACAGAATAGGATTCCACAGGGCTATGGCTGAAGGCTTAAATATACATAGGTATACATATATATGCATTCTTCTGTGTCTTAGTGTTCAAAGAACATTTTAAATAGAATTTATTGTATTATATTTATTTCAGGTCTTATTTATATTTTGTGATTAATTAAATTTGTATTCTCTGATTTAAATAATAGGAGAGTTTTCCATAGATTAGTTAAGAGTGGTGTTCAACAGTTTATATTAATGACATTTCAATAAATAAAGATCACATATGGAAAAATGGAATGAGTTTTCAATATTTTAAGTTGATTTATTTTTTACTGTAAATTAGCCTGATTTCCTACCAAACTGAAATTAATACTATTATGAAGACATGTTTGAGTTTGTGTAATTGGAAATAATAATTCTCTGTAGCTTTTTTCCAAGTACTGAAGTGAATATAAACAATGTTTCAGAAATTCTATTTCATTATAAAATTTTCAGTATGACATAATAGTGCCTAATATTTTTGTACTGTGGCTGTCTGCCAATTTTTTGAAGTAAGGAGATTGTATCCCATATAACTCCAATAAAGGGAAATCACCTCTCTTCTCATCCCTTTCTATGAATTTTCAATTCAGCCTCAGCTGTAGGATTGAATATGTGCTTCAGGACTTTCTAATCAGAAACCAAAATTCTCTGGACCATCTTCTTAAATGTATTTGATCTTATCTAAGCAAATATACCTCATCAGGAGCCTTCTTATCTGGAGCTTTTAAAAAGGGTACTTTCTTGAGTTGCTTGCTCTATGGTTGATATTAGCTGAGAAGATGTGCTCATAATTTTCTTTTTAAATAAAGCCAACACAGAGGAAAATAAAACCTACTTCTGTGGCTTTTGTTCCAGCTGTTCTTGAATCCCATTTAAACCAGGATATTCAACATAAATGGCTGCTTAATTTGTTTAGGGCCCTCACAAATGACTATCACCTGGGCAACTTAAAACATAAGAAATATCTTGTTTCAGTTTGGGAGGTTAGAAATCCAAAGTCAAGGTGTTGGTAGAGTTGGTTCCTTCTAGGCAATCTCAAAGAGATTCTGTTCCATGGCTTTCTCCTAACTTTTGGAGGCTACTGCCAATCTTTGGTGGTTTCTGATTCAGAGATCCATCATTTCAAACTCTGCCTTTTATCCACACAAAGTGTTCTCCCCATAAATGCTTTATCTCATTTTCTTAAGATGGTTTGGACTCAGGGCCCATCCCAATCCAGAATAACCTCATTTTAACTAATTACATCTGCCAGACCCTATTTTTCAAAGGTCACCTCCTCAGGTTCTGGATAGATGTGACATTTTGGGGGATACTATTTAATGTAGCACAAGAGGCATTATATTTCATTCTACTATATTTTCATGTATTTTAATTTAACTTCTTAATACTTAAAACAGTCTATTAAGCTAAATTCACAAACTAAATCTTCCATACACAGTAAATTATTATAATAAATATAAGCAATAAATACACAATAATTAATGAAAATGATAATATAATTGATAATTGTTCCAATAAATAAAATACCAATAATCCATGTTTATTTTAAGTATTTATAATAATCATAAACCATTAGGATATAGGAAACAGGAAAATTATATCTATATAAACCAATAGTGTGAATGTAAGTTATATTCTTCCCACCTGCTATGATATTTCATTAAGTTTAGCAAAAAAATAAGAAAATACTGATTTGTATATTCTTAGAGAAAAATGTAATTTCTATGCACACTGAGGGCTGGGATTTAGCTCAGTTGGTAGAGGGCTGCTCTGCAGTCTTTGGGGTCCCAAGTTTGATTCCCAGCACCGCAAAAATGGGAGAAGGGCCAGGCAATCCACTCCCAAGGCAATCCTGAAACAGTCAGCCATTGAAAACCTTATGAGGGTCGCTATGAGTCGGATACGGACACGATAGCACCTAACAACAACAACATGCACATTGAAAACTACAGTTAAACGTTTCTGCTCCTGTATTAACTTTAAAATTTTCTGACAGGTACTTCTTTGGCAATGATCAAAGTGTTAATACATTAGTTTGTGATAACAAATTTGGGCAATATTTGTAATGAAATGTTATTCTTAAATGTTAAATGGAATAAATTCTTTTTCTTAAAAAAGTAGCTGTTTCTCCTAATCATATCATTGTTGATGGATTCATGCTAAGGTTTACTTCTAGGTAAATTATATTTTTAAGTAATAAACATTCTTTCAACCATATTTCATTAATCAATTAATAGTTTATAAAACACATTATTTTCCTGCCATGGTAATTGTGCAATTAAAGGGTATTTTAACTGATAAAATATTTTTAAATTAAAATTTATAATGAGTATATTTGTTATTATTGTTAGGTGCTGTTGAGAGGCAGATCCAACTCATTGAGACCCTATGTACAACAGAACACACACTACTGACATTGTTGTGCACAAGATCTTTTTTATGTTTAAGACAATTGTTGCAGGCATTGCTTCAATCTGTCTAGTTGAGGGTATTTTGTTGTTGTTGTTGTTGACCTGCCACTCTCCCAAACAAGCTGTCCTTCTCAAGGGATTTGTCCCTTCTGACAACGTGTCCAAAATATGTAATACAGTCTAGCCATCCTTGCTTCCAAAGAGTGCTCTGGTTGTGCTTCTAGGACAGATCTGTTGGTTCTTTTTATAGTTATTCAAAACTGGTCTCCAGCAAATTAATTCAAAAGCATCATTTCTATTCCCTATCTCCCTTATTCAATGCCAAGCTTTCAGAAGTATATGTGACTAAAAATGTCATGGCATAAGTCAGTCGTACCTTCTTCTTCAATGTGAAATTTTTACTTTTCAGGACTTTTAAGTGGCCTTTTTGCAGCAGCTTTTCCCAATGTAATGTGTCTTTTGATTTCTTCACTGCTGCTTCTGTGAGTGTTGACTGTAGAACCAAGTAAAAGTAAATCTTGGACAACTTCAATCTTTTCTCCATTTATTATAAAGTTGCTAATTCTTCCAATTGCAAGGATTTTTGTTTTGTTGATCTTGAGGTACAATCCATACTAAAGGCTGTGTTCTTTAGTCTTCATCAGTAAATGTTTCAAACCCTCTTCACTATCAGCAAGCAAATTTGTGTCATCTCCATAAAATAGGTTGTTAATGAGTCTTTTTCCAATTTTTATCCTACATTCTTCATATGTGTGTGTATATACACACACACACATATGAATATATACACTTATTCCAAAAGCATTCAAAAGAAATGAGATGAAAATGATCTAAACTAGGTGTTAATGAAACTAGGATTTCAATAGCTTTTATTTTCCTGAATAAAAGTCCACACTTTTCATTAACTGCCACAGTCTGAGCTGCAGCCTAGGATCCAGGGTTTCCTGAAGGCGGGTGAGGAGTCGGCAGTGGTGGGTAACAGAAACACAACAGCTCAGAGGCAATGTGGATCTGTTCCTTTTATTGTTTGGGTAGCTCATTTTTTATACAGTCTTTTTAGGCTTAGATCATGCAAGTAGTAAGAATACATGCAGTTTTACATATACCTGGCAGTCATCATAGCAGTGGAGGGTCAGGCTGACCAGAACAGTAGCCTTTACTCTTTTTCTCTAGCTGGGAACCAAAGTCTACCTTTAGATAGATAAGCACTTCTCTGCTAAATTGTTAAGGAGGCTTTTATACTGTGGGAACAGGCATATATATATATATATATATATATATATATATATATATGGATTTATTATTTAATTGTTTATACGTGTGTCACCCCATTGACTCCACACTATGAAAAATGGATATTTTAACTTATTAGATTGTTTTGTTTATTGGAGGGCTGCTGGTACAAAAACTTTAGTCTGTGTTGGCTCAAGGAGTTCACGCTGCTGTTGGCAGTCATTCAAGAATCCATTTGCAAAAGAAACAACAGTATTTAGTAGGTTATTCTATTAGCAGGAAACTTATCTATGGTACATTTAAATTTGAACTTTATTCTTTTAGGGGTTACTTATGCTGAAAGGCTCAATGGATAGGACCTGTAAGCTGAATCTTAGTCTATATATTTGAAAAGAATGAGAGGAACAGATATTCTACTCGTTACAATTATATTTACTAAGCAAAGGTAAATTATTAATTATTTGTTAAGGATAAATCTGTCCCTGAAATGCTGCAAATGACCATCAGATTAAAGCATTACATTTTCTACTAAAATCGAATAAGCTATTACAACTGTTGTAGGCCTGTTAGGGAGTTTTCTTAACTCCTGCTCTGAATTAGCATTGCTCACAGAATCAGAGGATTATATATTTACATCTATTATTTGTTTTTCATTAATTTTCCCAGAAATCCACAATATGAAGAAAATAGTGACCAATTTAAATTTAGGAAAAAGAAAAGATGAAATTCCAAGTCCTTTTCCATGAAGAGACCTTCTTTTGGAGGTACTCTGACTTTCGGTTGACTTTCCCTCTGAAGGCTTTGAGGTACTTTTCCCCTTTCGGTGGACATTCCCTCTGATGCCCTTTTAAAGGTACCCTTCCTCATGTGGGGACTCAGTTTACCCATCATGAGTGGAAATGGACCTGGCAATTAACATTTTTCATTATTTGAACTGAAAGTGTACTTAAGAAAATCAACTAAGCACAGCGGTGCATGCTCGTAATCCCACTCAAGAGGGTGAGGCAGAAGGATCAAAAGTTTGATGCCAGAGGTAGCAAGACCCTGACCCTAGATAAAAAAATTTAAAAAGGGGCTGGAGGTGTGGTACTTGTAAAATATGTGCAAGGACCTGGATTAAGTCTCACAGTACACCCCCATACACACAAAATCAGGGAGTAATTTTTATGTATTTTTAGAATTTAAATGATTATCATATTTAAAATATAATTTCTTTAAAAAATTAACAATATTATATTATTGTTAAGGCTTTCAACATCATTGCTGAAACCATGGAAAATTATAAAATATATATTGTTAAGCCTCAGCATAGTAGATTGATTTTAAGAAACATTCCTTTAAACTCTCATATTTTATTCATTGTGAAGTTTTTCTATTGAAGAAGTCTTAAACTTTGTCCTTTATTAACTTGACATCTAATAATCTCAATCATTTGAAAACATTTGAAAGTCTTAAGTCACAATCTCACCATCTGTAATATGGGGACAATAATCGTTTCAACTCACAGAGTTGGGGTAAATATTGTTCAAAACTGAAATAATAATATAATGCAAACAAAGTGATGTCTAGCATATGTTAGCCTATAGCTTAACCTGATTATACTCTATAAAACTGCCGCTTGTTTTCTAAAAACTTCTGTTCAAAAGGTATCCAATGTGTGGAAAAATTTAAGAACAAGATCAAAAAGTTAGAATAAGCTAAGATACATGAGCATGATGTTTGTTTAACTTTTTCCTTGGGTCAACATTTTAGACAGCAAAAGACATATTTGGGAGTATGAGAGACTGAACTAAGGAGACAAAAGTTAATTTATCAACACTACAAAATGTTAAAAGTTTTCATAACCAACACAGGGATCTGATTAAGACACTGGGGAGCAGTTTACAAACTAATTTTACCTTCATATAATAGAAATTCAAGTGCGTTTGTTTCCTGATTCAGTTAAAGTGATCTTTCTCTAGTTTTTTTTTCCTGCCAGAAACAAAAGAAAACCACATTCAGAGCCTCAAAGCATCCCTATTTCTTTTAAATATAGTGTCATCTGTTAATTAAATGTAATGAAGCAGATAAGAGGATAACACTTGACTGAAAACCATGAGAAAAATAGATGATAAAAGCAGACTCACCAGATATTTAGATATTGAAATTCTCAGCTATGAAAATTTATATGAGTAACATGTTGAATGAATAAAATAGATTCAGAATTTCAGGAGAAAACTAGATGCAATTAAAGAAGAAATGAGATTATAAAATAAAAATTACAAATTAATAACTGAAATTAAATAATTATTGGCTACAGTTAATGGTAGATTAGTTATAGCTGAAAAAACAGAATAATGAATTTAATGGTAAGTCAGATCCTGTCCTGATATTGTGGTATAGGGAGAAAAAAACAGATGAAAAATAAAAATAAAACAAAACAAAGAATCCTAGAAGATACATAATGAGTAAGAATTTTCATAGATTGAGTACTTACATCTTGAAGAAGTGCTACTGAAACCAAACACTGCAGGACACCTTTAGTCTCAGCAATTTGGGAGGCAGAGGCAGGAAGATGGTGAGGTCAAGGCCAGAGGAAGCCTGTATAACCTGGTGAGACCCTGTCTCAATAAAAACAAAAACAAACAAAACAAAAAACAAAACAAAACAAAAAAACAGGGGTGCAGAATTAGACGTCCAGCTCTGTGGTAGAGAACTCACATAACATGGGCAGGGCCCTGGGCTCAACCCCCTAGTGCTGCAAAAAAGAAACATAATGGCTACTGAGCTAACAAAACCCATGATTTTCAAATTAGACTTTTATTTCAGGTTTGCAACTATAATTTCCAGAACACAGAGAATGGGTAGGCTCATAAGAAGCAGAAAACAATCTGTGACATTAAGTGTAGTGTACAGGTTCTTCATTCCCCAAACAGAAATGTCTTAAAAAAATCTAAACCTATAATAGATAGGGTTCTACAAAGATATAGGAAATCTAATTTATTTCACCTATTGGAGATTAATTGGTTTATGAATATCTACATTTTATACTGAACATTTGGAATATTTTCCAAAGACTTGATTCTGGGCTTATTCTTCAAAATCTTTAATCAGAAATACTTAGTTTAGAACTTTTCATAAATAAAGACCATCTTCCTAATGAATATTTTAAGTCTACTTTTGAACTTTAAGTTCAAACAACAACAACCATTTCAATTGACTAGATTAGATCACGTTTCTCGTTTTCCTTCTTCTGTGGGGATCTTTTCTGCTATGGTTGTGAATAATTGTGGTAAAACCACTCTCATGTTGGTGATCATCAGAATTCATCTTCTAAAAGGGAGTAGATATTTTCCCCCTAAAATATTTGAACTATTAATTATAATCCTTCAGGACTATGCATATACTATTTTAACAGCTGAATTACACTGTTTTCCATAAATATTGAAAGTTTCACATATGTTGGAGGTATTCAGTTGACTATAATATTCTGAAAGCCAAATTCATTTCAATTGGTTTTAACAGGTTTTATATAAATTCAAGACTTTATCTAAGTTTCCAATACACTTTCTCATTGTAAGGATGATGATGTGTATAAATCATGTTTCCTAGTAAAAGAATTTATAATTCTTTATTACTAGGTTTCTATGAAAAATGATTGAACTGGTATTTTTCACACCATATCTCAGTTAAAATTATAGTAACATATTCCGTCACTTGCTAACAGAAGCAAACTTTTCCATATTAGCAATGGCTGGGATGGTGACTTAAGAAAAATTTTCTGCCAGTTTTGTATTTTTTCTGGATTTTGGTCATATCAATATTCCAGAAAACATTGCATATGTTTTTCATGAATGAACAAAAAAAGGAAGATATAAATCAACCCAATTTGAGGTACTTATTTCATCAGAGAAGAATAAAAGTCATCATATTTATGATGACCTACTATAATTGAAGCTTAGTAAAATTTTCTCATAGATGTATATAAATATCTTTGATTTGACTCTCTAAGACATGACCACAGGACTCTTCAACATCAGATTGCATTGTGATTTGAGTATATAATGGTTATTCTTGGGAAAGGTTGGAGCTACTCCTATAATTTTTGGGTTATTTAAATATAGTCATATATCATTCCATTTAATCAGAGCCATATTGTCTCTCCATTCTGGAATTCAGTTTCTTTGAATACCTATTTAAGTCAAAAAGTCATCTTCCCAACAAAAGCCTCTAGAAGTATTTTTTCAGATTCATTTAATATACCACAATAAAGTTTTAATATCCTCACCAAGTATTTGGTATCCTGTGGTAGATGCTGAAGGAGCTACCATGCATTTTGTTCCATTGTACACTGTAGTATTGTACAATTTAGAAAAATAGTCTGAACACTTAATATTGGGCATCCCAAAAACCTTTCAAAGAGGTTTATTCTACCCCTAAAGACAACTTCATCTGAGTATGCTAAAAGGCTTCCCATAAATGTTATTTTTCTACCATTGGAGATATCTATACTGTCAGATCTCACATCTCACCTATGCTTAAAACCTTTGAAGTTGTGTTGGTTTTTAGTTATATTTAAATGAATTCTCTGCAGATTAACATTTGACCTTATCAAATGATCCAATTAATCATTGGCACACTAGACAAGCAGCTTAAATCTGCTTTCTATTACAATCATGAAGCTGGTTTAAGAATCTATCATCTTATCATCTTGATTTATGGTTTCAAAGATGACAGAGGTTCAACAGCACCTTCAACTTATCCCAGTCACTTGGGTGTGTTTCATCAGGGTGTGTCACATCTTTCACTCAGATTCAACATATAAAACCTTTACAAAATACTTGAAAATATATAGATACCCAATATTATTTCTCCATTTTATTCTTTCTCTATTTTCAAAATAGCAAAATGCATATCTTAAGAGAAAAAAATATTCAAGTGGGCCAAATTAAAAGATAATTCTCTATTCCAAATCTTTGTTTCATAGAGTTGTTCCAGACTGGATGAGTGGACTCTCAGGGAAAATAGCTATAGGTTTCAGTTAATAGTCACTTAAAATACTCTAAAACAACTTATGGAATTTTATGGTAATTCATTACTATAATCCATTTTTGACTGACATTCAATAAGAACCTACCTACTTTTTAAAAATTATTCAACAGCAGCTTTTTCTGGGAGTTGTGAAATAAAAATACCAGAAATTGAAATGTGAGTCAATGAGTATCTCAACCCAATTTATGCTAAAGATTTCTCTGCAAGGTTGTATTTGTAGATACCTTCAATGTCAAATTACCAGTTGCATCATAATAGCCTAGATATACTATCTGTGCCACTAATCTCTATCCTTTAAAAATTTTAAATTTAGTTTTTTTATATTTATTTTGTGAATAAGATTCTTAAATGAATAATAAGATTTCTTCAAAATTTGAATGGGGAAAAAGTTTGAACTTGTTTATTGACAAGTTCTGTGTGAGAGATTGCTGAGTTTCTCACAATTTGAGGAAGATGTCCACTTAATCTGGTTCATGTAATTCAATAAAGTTTACAGATTGTATTGAACCCTAGATTTTTCATATGGACAACCATTGTCCATAACTTCTCTTAAGCTGAAGATGCCCTTTCATCAAATGATTTTTATTCCAAAACAATGAAATTGTTCTTAGCCATACTATTAGTATGGAAGAAAAAATGTTGTCAAGGTCTTGAATGTCATACCAGTTTTTTGCAATTTATTGCAGTTCCTTTATAGACTTTGTTGCATATAATACAGCTGAAACAACCAGAAGAACCACATTATTTGAGTTTCAATTCTCCTCTATCCAACTTCCAGAATCATCTCCAGTATATTTTGCCCAGAAGCCATATTATAAAAGGAGTTAGTGTAAATCAAACTTCTATCTCAGACATTTCCTTAAACAAAACAATGATTTCTTGTTATCCTCCTGGAATTCTATCATACTTACGATTTACTATTGAAGATTCTGGGAATCTCCACTTGTTGTGTTCTTAGGTGCTGTTAAGTCGGGTCCTACTTATAGTGACCCTATGTACAGAAGAACAAAATACTCCCTGACACTGTGCCATACCCAGCACTATTATTGGTGCTTCTCTGCTGTTTATAGGGCTTTCAATAGCTTATTGTTTGGGGATTGTTTCAAGAGTAGGCTGTCAAGTCCTTCTCCCATTTTTTCAGTTTGATCCATTTGGGGATCAAATCCAGGGCCTCAGAGAGCGCAGAGCATCACTTTACCAATTTAGCTAACCTCCAGCCCAATCTGTACTTAGTATTTCCAATTAAAATTGAAAAAAATAAACCAGTAGGCTTAGTTTGTATACATGTGAATTATCATGTGAAATATTTAGGTCAATTGAATTTGAGTTGATTCTGTGAACACCATGCCTGAGTACAGGTGCTAAGTAGAATCTTAACTTTTCATTTCTGGTTATGGAAATGGTCATGCTCCATGTAGGAAGCTGTTTTCCAGCCGGTGTGGTGGAGCATGCCTGTAAACTCAGCAACTTGGGAAGCCCAGGCAGGAGGATCGCAAGTTCGAGGCCACAGGTACCCTGTCTAACTTAGTGAGACCCCATCCCAAGATAAAAAATAGAAAAGGGCTTGGGTACAGCCCAATGGTAGAGCACTTACGAAGTATGTGCAAGGCCCTGGGTTCAGTCCCCCAGTACTGGAAAACAAAGCTGTTTTCTCAGTGGTTCCCTGAATAAGAAGATCTAGAGCTATTGCATGACACAGAGCCACAGCTCATCTAGAGACTGCATATTGTGTGAGAAATATAAAAAACTTTCTATGCAAACTATCAAGATACTGTGGTCATTTGCTGCTTAATTGGTGTTGATTAATATACCATCTTATGATAAATTCCGATGAATAGTGATAACGAAAGCTCATACTTCCTGGGAACTAATAGTTTTCTCCATGTATTCTAATGTATCAGTTGCACTGATGGACTACATGTATTATCTTCCTTGGTTATGAGGAGGCTTAACTTTCTGTTACTACTATAGCAAATGACCACAAATTTGGTAGCTTAAAGAAAAACACAAATTTACTATCTCACAGGACTTTTGATCAGAAGTCCAATGGGTATCTCACAGGACTAAGACAAAAATATAAGTAGGTTGCATTCCTCTCTGGAGACTAGGTGAAAATCCACTTTCTTGTGTTTCCTAAAGTAATGCTCCCCTTACCTCATGTATTTCATGCTGCCATCTCTTTGGATGTTAAACTCTGTCTTCTATTTTCTTCTTATAATTGTAAGAGTGATTGTGATTATGTTACATCCACAAGGAAAACCAGGATAACCTCTCCATCTCTTTTTTCTTTATTTAACCACATCTGCAAAGTCCCTTTGCTATGGAAAGTAACATATACACAAGTTCCAGTGATTAAGGTGTGGAGAATTTTTGAAGGGTTACTTTTCTACCTACAACAATATCATTGTTTTGGTTTTGATTTTTAATTAGTGTAAAGTGGTTTTCAAGATATAGTTCTAAATCATTCAGAAGATCAGAAATGTATAGGAATGAAAAGCTCTTGAAATGTGATCTTCTATATGTTATTTTTCTTCATCTTTGTCATGATAGCTAACAGATGTGATGAGTTTACCTAGTCAATTCTCTTTCTGTTGACTCATTCTCACTAATACTTGTTTGATTTTGAATTTTAACATTTTTATTCATTAACTGTCCCAATCCAAATATAAAAGTCTTTTGAATATAAAGTATCATTTTTCTCATCACAATTGCATTTTTCTATAAGTCTACATTAAAATATATTAACATTTGGTTAAATAGTGAAGATTCAACATTCTATAAAAGAAAACAGATACTATCAATACCCTTTGCATTGCTTCTCTGTGCTAGGCCTCAATATTTATAAAACTCCCTGGATTTATATTGTAGTATTCTCAGTCTGTGTCTGGCATTGGTGACTTACCAGTCAGCAGAGAAAAATGACTGGCAGCATCAAACACTTGTGAAGCATGATTAATGCAGAACATTGGATAAAAGCCAAAGCTGTTCATAAAGTTGGCATTATGCAGTCATATGCAAACCTATTTATTCCAATATAATCTTATTCATTTTAGGTTGAGATAGAGATTGCTGCTGCCATTGGATTTGGCTTTAAAAACTCATTAAAATTAGATGGATTAGATATTAATTATTAGAAGGAAATGGGACAGATACATCATCTGTTAAAGTTGTTAAAGTTGTTAAAGTGAGTGTGCTTTAATTGCATTCTCTTTTTCCCTCAGTGCAAATCCATATATGCTTTGTTATTGAAAGTTATTCCTTAATGTGCCATAAGACATTGAAATGACTGGTAAATAAAAGTCTATCTTTTCCTTGATGTGCTTTTTGAAAACTAATTGATACATATTCCATTAGCTGACCTCCCACAAGTAAACTCCTAAATAAATAATAATTATTATTGTTACAATCTCATCTTCTCCTATTCCAGAATATTACTATACTAATTAGGTTGCTTATTTTCATTTTAATGCTACAGTCTTCTAAATATTTTCCTTCTCCCTATAAATGTCCTGTTGTTTCTGGAAGACCAAGGAGAGGGTGTGGAGGGGGATAGGGACAGGGAGACAGAGAGCATTCTGGACATTTGTAGAGGCTTGACTTGAGTATGTGAATGCTGAAAGTATGAAGCATTCAAGCATGAGAAGACAGAAAGGAAAAGATAGGAAAGTGGTAGAAAAAATGATTCACAATGAGTGGAACTTAAATTCTCAATAGCATGACTGAAAAGTCCTATGCAGGGATTGGATAGAGCCCTCATAAAGGACACAACTTTGTAGTGAGGCCAAATAGTCCTACACTAATGACTACTCTGGGTCTGTCATTAATGAAAGCCTTAAGCTGGGACTCTAATGGGGTAGGTTGCTCTTTAAATTGCATAAAAGCATGACATATCAAAATTCAAAATTAATTTATAAAACCAACAAAATGCAGGTCTCAACAATCTAAATTCTACAAAGTGAAACACTAATTACAAATTATGCGTTAATAATCTTAAGAAACATTTACTAAGCAATGAAGCATGTAGAAACATATAACTAATACCAGAAGAAGCTTAGTCAAAAGAACCAGATGTAGGCATAACAAGGATTCTACTATACATACACGATAATTAAAAAATATCTATTATAAATGTTTTGTGTGCCCAAGAAGGTAGAGGAACATATAAATATGAAAAATGGCTAATATATACTTTTTCTATATTAGTTTCTTACTAAAAAATTAGCACAAAGTTGGCAGCTTAGTATATTAGAAATTTATTCTCTTGTAGTTCTAGAGGCTGGAATCTGAAATCAGTTTCACGGATCCAATTTCAAGGTGGTACTGTCTTTCTAGAAGTTCTACAGGACCTTGCCTTTTCTAGAAGTTCTAGAGGACCTTGCCTTTTCCCATTTTTGGTGACTGTTTCCATGATTTGACTTGTTGCCACACCACTTTCATCTCCGCCTCTGTGGCCACATTGCCTATTTCACTTCTGTGCACATAGCAAGTTTCCCTCTACCTCTTTCTTATTAGACACTTGTAATTCTCAAAATAATCCTGATAAATCAAGATAATTGCTCCATCTCAACATTCGTAACTTAATCATGTCTTCAAAAATCATATTTCCTCTCTACCTAGTAATAAAACTCTTGATTTTTAGCTTGATGCATGATCCCCCCAGAAGAATGAACACATTTCTAAGCCTCCTTTGCATGATGGTGTAGCCCAGAGACTACATGCTAGATAACTGTATGTAAATTGACATGGTTTATATAACTTTAGTGACATGACATACTCTGCTTCCTTCTTTCTTCTGACAACAATGTAGAACGCAGGAGACATATGTTGAGTAGGTGGCATCTGTTACCTATTATTAGCAAATGTTGTGAGCATTTCTGTCCATTACATCTTGATATCAGAATCACCAAGGAAAATACAACAGCTATGCACTAGATAGAATAAGACTTTACTCACATAGAGAATAGACAAAGCAAGGTGATCTTGGATAGCGGGGGTTGGCCACCCATGCCTAGCAGGTTCTTCTAAGCAGGAGTGATACACACACACCGCCTTGTGCTACCACAGAAAGGCTACATATGGTAGTGGGGTTGACCCTATTCCAAAAAACGTACACTCTTAAACAGAAGAATGCTGAGTTTAAATCACTTTGAGTTTGAAACAAGGACAGTTATTCCTGCACAAAGTAGTAAGTCCAGCACCAGCTGTGAGGACTGTTCATGTCTTGATAAGGATGTCTTTCATGCCTAAGGCCCATTCTTACGTGGCAAAAGAGGGTTGAAAGCAAGCATGAGAGTACATTTCTCAACAACATATAACATCATGAGGTCACCTTGGAAAATAAATTGAAGCATGGCAGTGCAAGAAGATAGAGAAGGTCTGGGACCTTTAAATCATGGAATAGCATGTCTTCCCTGAATAGGTCACCTCAAGAGTTCTTGAATATCAGAAAGAATTACCCTTTTATCACATGAATGTTTTAGAATTGTCTGCTTTTCACAACTAGAACAAATCCTAATAGTATGATCATTCACAGGTCCTTCCATAGCTGCTTTTGCCAAATAAAGAAACTAAACACATGTTACTTCTTGTGACTCCATCACAATATGGTCTATACCTATTTTTAAATCTTTAGATTTCAGTTCTTCCTCTCCTGAAATTAGGCTAGTTTGACTTTTTTGTGGACATGCATATGTTTCCATGTGCGTTCCCCAAATGTTTCCCACTATTTCACTGCTTAGTAACTGCTATTCTGTTCAGATGTCCAGACACCAGTGACCATCCATCTCTCGGCATCCTTCATTCATCATTGTACAGCTTCATCTGTTTTTTGTTGGATTTATTGCAGATTTCATTCTATACCTCAAGATATCACAAATTTCTGCCTGCATTGATTATCATTACTTGAGGAACTCTCTTAACTTTTCAAATTGATTTATTCTGTGATTGTATGTATATGTATGTATGTATGTATGTATATGTATGTATGTATGTATTGTGTGTATAATGTACATATTAGACACTGAATAAAAGAATTCTTTTACAAAAATTGTTGTTAGGTGCTGTCAAGTCAGGTCTAACTTATAGGGACACTTATATGGTTTTCAGTGGGTTTGGTAATGTTTCCGGAGTAGACTTGCATCCTTCTCCTGTTCTGCCCTTCTGGGGATCAAACTGGGTCCTCAGAAAGTGTGGAGCAGCACTTTACCAAAGGAGCTAAACCTCAGCCTATTTTTACAAAAATACTACTGTTGAAATTCAATCAACATGTACTGAGGAACTGGATTCTCAGAATTATTATAAAAGGAAATATTGACTATTTCCTTTTTTTCTCACTATTTCTAGCTAACAGAATGTTAGCCCATTTGTCCTATTTTTGACAGAATGATATTCTTTACATTAACTTTTGGCTAAAACTTTTCTGAATTTTCTAATCTATGCATTGGCACAATGCCATGAATGTATTCCATTTCTTTTGCTGCTGTTTTTTCAGTTATTGAAGTTAAATTATTGAAATTTCTTTGTGTCAGTTATTCCAGCTGAAATGTGCTATTTATATTTTAATGCCAGATAACAATTAAATACTATTTTTTACATTTAAAAATGAATAATCAGACTAGGGTTGGTACTTAATAGTGGAGATATTAGGGTGGATTAAAGAGAAAAATTACATGGATACAAATGTACTCTATCATATTTTGCTTATGTAAGTTATACAACCTCTTCTGTTTTAAAATCCTTAATCAGGAAAATCATAGAAATAGAGTTCATAGAATTCTTGTAGGTTATATATTATTCATAACACATTATGTAAATTAACCATTAAGTAGATATGTGATTTAGTTTGAATCATACAATGTCTTCAAATGGAAAGAAAAGTGTCTGACCAACGACAGTGATTCAAGAATTCTAACATTTAATTTTAATTGTACTAAAGATTTTAAAAATTATCAAGATATTTTTAGGAGAGAATGAAAATGATTTCAGCTTCATTGTTTTGATAATTTTTCTTCATAGCCTAGTGCATCTAAAACTAGTAATTTATTTGGAAATTACAAAATAAAATGTGGATATTTAAAATATAGAGTAGCAATATTACTTAATTTTGGTTCCTATTTATTCTAATTTGGGGTAAACTTCTCTATGTAATTAACTAATAAATTCTCCAAACTTCATCTAAAACAAATATTATATTTTGAAAAACATCACCTAAATTTTCTTTCCTTAAAAATTTAAACAAACAATATTAAACTCCAGTGTGTTTTCTAAATTAAAAATTATTTAATTCTATATATTCTGTTTCTTCTCTACACCGCCGTACCACTCTGGTGTCTGATTTCATCTGATCTCCGACAATAAGCAGTGTTAGGCCTGGTTAAGTCCTTGGATGGGAGATGGCCTGGGAATACAAGGTGCTGTAGGCTTGAGAGAAGGACCCAGCAGCCCACTCTCGAAACAATCAGCCATCAAAAACCCTATGCATAGCAGAAAAACACTGACAATCGTGCCAGGCATGGCACAGTGCTGGGGAGCATATTGTCTCTTCCACATAGGATTGCTATGAGTCGGACCTGACTCAGTGGCACCTAAAAACAACATTCCTTTTCTTGCAAGGTATATTTGTGAGATCAATGTTATTGAATCTAACATACTAAAATTACAGTTGTAGCATACATATTAGTTGTAAACTTTGTAATTATAGAAATGTAGTATTTAACTCTGATATTTATTCTAGTTACTAAAAGATAAAAAAAAGATTCAATAGGCATTTCATTTTATAACTTCAGGCCCCCTTAAAAAGAAGTTTGTAGAGGTAATTTGTAAAAGGAGCACAGTATAATGAGCATATGTGATATCTGGGGATATTCAACAGTTATCATCAAGAAAACTTAGTTCTAAAAATTCAGACAAATACATTGTGTTAAATAAATATTACTATTAAATGTAATATGATAATTATTTAATGTTTTTCTAAATATGATATATGGGGGAAGGAAGGATATAACTACTTATCACTTGGAAGTATGGCTGCTTTCTCCTTTGTTATTGTTATTAGGTGCTATAGAGTCAGGTCTGATGCACAGCAACCCTATGTAGAACAGAACAAAACACTACCATACACTGTGCTATGCACACAATTTTTTTTTATGTTTGAGCCCATTGTTGTAGCCATTGTGTTTCTTCTCATTTTGAGTCATGCCCATCAGCAAAAGAGGGTCCCAAGAGCTTTACTCCATTCCCTTCATTAAGGTTGACTCTACTTTGGTGAGAAAATTCTACCCCAGTCACCTTTTGAATGCCTTCAAAAGCCTGGGCAGCTCATTTTCTGGCACTATATTTGCCAGTATTCCTCTGCTATTCATAGGGTTTTCCATGGTTAATTGTTTGGGAAGTGGGCTGCCAGGTGTTTCTCTCTAGTCTGTCTTGGTCTGTAAGCTCATTTGAAACTTGTCCACTGCTGTTGTCTGAAATACCAGTGTCATTGCTCTTAAAATCACAGAAACATGTAATACCCCACAGATGACAAGCTGACGAACGTGTGGTGGGTCTTTCTTCCTAGAAACTATAAAATCAAAGTCAAGATATGACAGATCTGGTGAGAAATTTAGAAAATAAATTAAAAACATGAAAAAGTGACTTCTAATTAGTGATGCAAACTAAGAGATGATATCATATGTTAAAAAGCACCTGTACCTGGCAAAATATTTGAATTAAATTGAAAGGATCTTCATTGAACAGTGTTTATTGGAGCACCTCCAACAGAGAGGAGGATTTCAAAGCCTGGAGACTTCCAAATTCAGAATCCTGGACAAATATTTCTCTTTAATAAAAATGATACTTACAAGCTTCTATTATACTTTATTACTAAATTTTGAAGAATAATGTATATTCTCCTAGTAGAATATTTCTGTGAGGGCAAGATTTCTGTCAACTGCTAAATTCTATGTTCAGCCACGTACATAACTTCAATCAACCTCTCAACAGAGATATCTAGATTGAATGTAGTAGTTCCATGAACACAAAACAAACATATCCAATTACTATATATTCAGGGTTGCTTATATAATACATATAATGCTATATTTCACTTAAAATGCTCTATGTCCCAGTAATTTAATATTATAAATTAATTCTACAAAATAAATCCATACATGTTATAGACACACACACACACACACACACACACACACACACACACACCTACAGTCATACCACCCTGGCATCTTATCCTGTCTGATCTTTGGAGCCAAGAAGGATTGGGCATGTTTAGTACTTGGCTAGGAAACCGCCTGGGAATACGTGTTGCTGTAGGCTTGGAAGAAGGATCCAGCAGCCCACTCCCCAAATAATCTGCCATTGTAAACCCTATGAATAACAGAGAAACACAGACAGTGTAGGGCATGGCACATTGTCGGGTAGTGTTTCATTCTTTTGTACATAGGGTCACTATGAGTTGGATCAGACTTGCCAGCACATGATAACAACAAAAGTACATACATTAACACACACTAGGATACTGAATAAAGTAAATCTGTGACACTAAATTTTTTAACAAACACAAGAATGGTTTCAAGTGTATTGGTTACATAGCACATAACAAAGTACCACATATCTAGGAGAAAATATCATGGACAATCTGTGTGTAGTTATATGAAAAGTAAAATTAGCAAGTTTCAGGAACATATATAAATTATAATCCTTTTAGGGAAAAATTAATGTACACACGCATGCTCATAAACACACAAATATACAAATTGTATATGTATATATTTGTATATTATATAATATTAATATATTGGCATATGAATGTGTGAGATACCCACATACATGTGCACACAGTATGTATATAAAATATGTAAATACATACATGTATGTTTATTTCCATAGGCACACAGAGTGATAACGTCTGACAAATTGAATGAGGGAATATGCACATAAATTTACAAAAATAAAATTATAGTTATATGTGAAATACATTAAAAGTAAACTTGCCTTGAATATAAAGCCAGTTTCAAAAATCAGAGTAAAGATCACACAACAATGATTTATCAATTTGTTATTTTGGTGGTTAGACTGATCTTATCAGGAAAGAAAGAGAAAGCATATGAATGAAAGTGCACATTTATGCTCAAATTTGTATTTGAATTTTCACAAGCTCAATTGCAAAAATATGTAGCTTTAAGACATAAAAGAACTTCTTCGCTGCCCTCTGGTTTCAATTTTTTTATTGTCTGTCTCAAATTTTCAGAAACATTGAAAATATGATAAAAATGTTTCCATTGTCCTGAACCACTTTAGAGTAATTTGTTTACCTCATATCTCATCTTTCCTCTTCATGATGTATTTGTTACAAACAATTACATTTATCCATATAACTAAACTACACCATCAAAAGGGGATAGAGTTTAGCTCAGTTGGTAGAGTGCCTCCTCTGCACTCCCTGTGGACCCAAGCTCAATCCCCAGCACTGCAAAAAAGGGCTAAGGACCTGGCAATTCACTCCCAAAGCAATCTAGAAACAATTAGCCGAAGAAAACCCTATGAGAGTCATTGTGAGTCAGACCTGACTAGACAGCACCTAAAAACACCACCACCAAAATCAGGTAGCATCTAATCCTGATGTAATTTTTTTCCCTCAGGACTGCCTTTTAAAGCAAAAGTCTCCAGTTGAGGATGTGAGGGTTCATTGTTGTCATGCAGTTTTTATTTTATTCAGTTTGGATGAGTTTTTTAGACTTTTCTTGATTTTCATGACAATATGTGAAGATTACAGAGTAATTGTTTTGTAAAATACCCCATGATATTTTACCATTACTAGGTTCAAGTTATGCCTGTTAAGCAGGATTATCAGAGAAATGGCATTTGGAAAGTCACTGTTGCTCACTTTATTCTGTTGATTGGCACCATGTATCAATCTGCCCTGTTACTGGTGCAGTTCATCTTGTTTCCTTCATTAAGGTACTTATTGTTTGTCTCACTTTCCAGTGTTGAGTTATGCTACTTCTCATACTTTATTAAATTTTAATCTATTCAGTTATCTATATTTGTAGTTATAATATCCTATTTGATTTACTATTATTATTGTTGTTATTATTTTTGTTGTTGTTGTTATTAGGTACCATCAAGTCTGGTCCAACTCATAATGATTCTGGGTACAAGAGAAAAAGACACTACCCAACACTGTGCCATGCACACTCTTTTCTATTCTTAAGCCCATTGATGTAACCACTGTGTCAATCCATCTAATTGAGGGTCTTCACTTTCTTCGCTGACCCACCACTCTCCCAAACATGATGTTCTTTTCCAGCAATTAGTCCCTTCACTTCTCTGTCAGATTGTCCTACTGTGAGGACTTGCATGCTGCTGTGATGCTGAATGCTATGCCACCTGTATTTCAGATACCAGGAGGGTCCCCCATAGTAGACAGGTTTCAGCTGAGCTTCCAGACTAAAAGAGTCTAGAGAGAGGGACCTGGCATCCCACTCCCAAAACAATTAGCCATTGAAAGCTCTATGAATAACAGAGAAGTAATTATTTATTGTTGTTGTTGTTTTAGGTGCCATCGAGTAGGTGTCTGACTCATAGCAACTCTAAGTACAACAGGTGAAACACTATTGTCAGTGCTTCTCTGCTATTCATAGGGTTTTCAGTGGCTGATTGTTTTCTGGGAATGGGTTGCTGGGTCCTTCTCCCAAGCCTACAGCACCTGGTGTTCCTAGGCAGTCTTTCATGCTTGACACTGTTTAGCTTCCAAGATCTGACAGAATCAGATGCCACAGAGACACGGCTGCAGGCACAATTGTTTATTAGCATGCTCTAATTATCCTGAGCCCCCACACGTCTGTCAGTTTGCTGTGGGGACTTGTGTATTGCGATGAGGCTGAGAGCTCTGCCACTGTAACCTCAGACATGAGCAGGGTTACCCATGGTGGACAGGTTTTCAGCTGAGCTTCCAGACTAAGACAGACTAGGGAGTAGGACCTGGCGAGCCACTCCCAAAACAACTAGCCATTGAAAACCCCATGGATAGCAAAGAAACACTGTCAGATATAGTGCCTGAAAATGAGGCCCCCAGGTTGGAAGGCACTCAAAAGACTACTGGGGAAGAGTTGCCTCCTCCAAGTAGAGTCTACCGTCATGAAGGAAATGGAGTAAAACCCCAGGGTGTTCAACTTGATGATGTGGCACGACTCAAAATGAGGAAAAACAACTGTAAACATCCATTAATGATTGGAACATGGAATGTACATAGTATGAATCTAGGCAAATTAGAAATTGTTAAAAGAGAAATGGATCGCATAAACATGGACATTCTAGGCATCAGTGAGCTAAAATGGACTGCCATAGGCCATTTTGAGTCAGACAATCATATGGTCTACTATGCTGGGAATGATAAACTAAAGAGAAATGGGGTTGCATTCATCATCAAAAAAGACATCTCAAGATCTGTCCTGAAATACAATGTTGTCAGTGATAGAATAATATCCATATGCCTACAAGGAAGGCCAGTTAATATGACTATTATTCAAATTTATGCACCCACCACTAAGGCCACAAATGAAGAAAGGGAAGACTTCTACCAGCTCCTACAATCTGAAATAGATCAAACATGCAATCAGGATGTACTGATAATCACTGGTGACTGGAATGCAAAGGTTGGAAACAAAGAAGAAGGCCCAGTAGTTGGAAAATATGGTCTTAGTGACAGAAATGAAGCTGGAGATCGCATGATAGAATTTTGTCGGACCAATGACCTTTTCATTGCAAATACATTTTTTCAACATCATAAATGGAGACTATACACATGGACTTCATCAGATGGAACATACAGGAATCAAATTGTCTACATATGTGCAAAGAGACGATGGAAAAGTTCTGTACAAAATGTCAAAACAAGACCAGGTGCTGACTGTGGATCAGACCATCAACTTCTCATATGCAAGTTCAAACTGAAGCTGAAGAGAATTAGAACAAGTATACGAGAGCCACAGTATGATCTTGAGTATATCCCACTGGAGTTCAGAGACCACCTCAAAAATAGGTTTAATACATTAGACACAAATGACAGGAGACCAGACGAGTTGTGGCATGACATAAAAGATATCATTCAAGAAAGAAGCAAAAAGTTCTTAAAAAGACAAGAAAAAAAAGAAAAGACCAATTACATGTCAAAAGAGACACTGGACCTTGCCCTTGAACGTCAAGCAGCTAAAGCAAAAGGAAGACATGATGAAGTAAAGGAACTAAACAGAAGATTTCAGAAAGCAGCTCAAGACGACAAAAACAAATATTATAATGACATGTGCAAGGAGCTGGAGGCAGAAAACCAAAAGGGAAGAACACGCTCCGTGTTTCTCAAGCTTAAGGAAGTGAAGAAAAAATTCAAGCCTCAAGTGGCAGTAGTGAAAGATTCTACAGGGGAAATATTAAATGATGCAGGGAACATCAAAAGAAGATGGGAAGAATACACAGAGTCATTATACAAGAAAGAATTGGTAGTTGACCAACCATTCCAAGAGGTTGCATATGAAGAGGAAGCAATGGTGTTGAAGGATGAAGTGGAAGCTGCCTTGAAAGAACTGGCAAAACACAAGGCTCCAGGAATTGATGGGATACCAATAGAGATGTTTCAACGAACAGATGCAGCACTGGAGGTGTTAGTATGTTTATGCCAACAGATTTGGAAAACTGCTACTTGGCCAACTGACTGGAAGAGATCCATATTTGTGCCTATTCCCAAAAAGGGGATCCAACTGAATGTGCAAACTATCGGACAATATCATTAATACCGCACACCAGCAAAATTCTACTAAAGATCATTCAGAAGCGACTGCAGCAGTATATAGACAGGGAATTACTGGAAAATCAAGTGGGATTCAGAAGAGGGCAGGGAACCAGGGACATCATTGCTGATGTCAGGTGGATATTAGCTGAAAGCAGAGAATATCAGAAAGATGTCCATCTATGTTTTATTGACTACACAGAAGCATTTGATTGTGTGGATCATAACAAATTATGGATAACACTTCAGAAAATGGGAATACCAGAACACCTAACTGTGCTCATGAGAAATCTGTACATGAACCAGGAGGCAGTTGTTTGAATAGAACAAGGAAACACTGAGTGGTTTAAAGTTGAGAAAGGTGTGTGTCAGGGCTGTATGCTTTTACCTTATCTCTCCAATTTATACGCTGAGCAAATAATCCGAGAACCTGGACTTTATGAGGAAGAACGTGGCATCAAGATTGGAGGAAGACTCATTAACAACCTGCGTTATGCAAATGACACCTTTTGCTTGCTGAAAATGAAGAGGATTTAAAACATTTACTGATGAAGATCAAAGATCATAGCCTTCAATATGGGTTATGACTAAACATCAACAAAACAAAAATCCTTACGACTGGGTCAGCACTCAACTTCACAATCAATGGAGAAAAGATTGAGGTTGTCTAAGATTTTGCTTTGCTTGGCTCCATAATCAACACCCGTGGAAGCAGCAGTCAAGAAATCCAAAGACGCATTGCTCTAGGAAAAGCTGTGGCAAAAGATCTCTTTAGAGTATTGAAAAGCAAAGATGTCACATTGAAGACGAAGGTGCGTCTGACTCATGCCATGGTATTTTCAGTGACATCATATGGTTGTGAAAGCTGGACATTGAACAAGAGAGACAGAAAAAGAATGGATGCTTTTGAATTGTGGTGCTGGAGACGTCTATTGAATATACCATGGACTGCCAAAAGAACTAACAGATCTGTCCTAGAAGAGGTACAACCAGAGTGCTCCTTGGAAGCAAAAATGGCCAAACTGCGTCTTACATGTTTCGGACATGTAGTCAGGAGAGAACAATCCCTGGAGAAGGACATCATGTTTGGGAGAGTGGCAGGTCAACGCAAAAGAGGAAAACCCTCCACCAGATGGATTGACACAGTGCCTGCAACAATGGGCTTAAACATAAATAAGATCGTTTTCCTGGCACAAAATCGGCAAGTGTTTTGATCTGCTGTACATAGGTCGCTATGAGTCCTACTCGACTCGACGGCACCTAACAACAACAACAACAATTATCCTAGACTTGCACAGGGAAATTCCATCTAGGCTGTCTTTTGTGTCCTTATATTAGCTTGTTTTATTCATTAAGCATTGCCCTTGTTTCTGGTGCAAGTTATCCCAGTTTATTTTGTATTTTCTTTGCCCCAGTTGATTAATCAACAATTTTTACATGGATCTCTGAGTTTCTTTTTATTTTTGTTTTGGTGAAAATGTAAAGTTGAAGCCAAGATATGGGCATTAAATGTGCTGATTTTTGTTCTGTTCCCTAATTATCCCCATGGGCTTAATTAGCTGTACATTCACACACACACACACACACACACACACACACACACACACACACACACAGGGTACAACAATATTATTATCTGCATTTGTTTTTATCTATCGCTGTCACAGGCCTTGAGGTCGTACTGAAAGATCTCATTTTGATCCCAATTACAAGGTTCATTCTCACTTTTCCTCTTTGAGGGTTTCTCCTCCCACATGCTGTTACCTCATGGTATGGTATCAATTCCAGCTCTCCCTGCAGGATGTGCTTCTCACCCTGCTTGAACTCTGACATCCTACAGGGCAGTGGCCCCTAAGTGGATGTCCTCCTTATATCCAAGGCTCTCACAATCCTCACCAGGCCGCTCTCAAGCACACCTGATCCTTCCACAGCAGTCCTTCTCTGGCAGCTCCCATCCTTCACTGGTCTCCTCATCTGTAGTGAGACCCCGTTTGCCTCCTGTGTGATCCTCTCCTCCTTGGTTAGTTCTCTTTATACTAACTAGCATCTCTTGCCTGGCTTCTCCACTATATACATACCCTGATGACCTTTTTGCGGGGGCCTCTGACCTTAAATGTCAATCTCAATATCAAGACCCCCACCAAGATGGACATGCTTCTACTCTTGATCAGATTCTGAGGCTCCCTGCCAGCCTGCTTCTCAGAGTGCATGCCCCTTTCTTCCTTCTTTGGCTATGGCTCTCATGTCTGGCCTCCTCTGTCCTCGGAGTAGCCTGCCTCAGCCTCTCTGGGTCTGATACTGCACTCAGGATCACCGTGTGCCCTTACACCCACACAACAAACTACCTACTCTACTGTGTTCCATCTAATTATTTTATGCTTGACGTTTTTGGGAAAAGGAGGGGAAAGTGTAAAGAAGAGAAAGAGAAGGATAAAGAGGAAGACTTGTGTCTTTCAATCTCAAATTCATTGTTTGTTGAGCTACTTTTTTTGTAAATTGAGACAATTTTACTTATTCTCTAGGATGCCACTTATCCGTTCAGTAAACATATACCAAGTACATATTGTTTACATAGCATTTTGATTCATTTTTATAAGTGTACACACTTATTCATTTGAACAAAGAAAACTATTTCCCTCAAATTAATATTTAGAATCTCTTATCAATCTATAAAATTTAGGAAATAATATACCCAGATGAGGATACACAATTCCATTAAAACCAAATTACAAGTAAAATTTACCCAATGAGCACTCATTCATTGTATTTTCTCCTGTTTGTGAGTTGTGAGCATATATATATATATATATATATATATATATATATATATATATATATGCTAATAATATGGAGATTAATTATAAGAATGTGTTGGAAATGATATTATTCCCTACACAATCTTTTATTGAATCCCTATGTCTTTCAGCTTAAAAAATTACTTTCAATATCATGATAATAAAAAATATACATACATACTATTCTATATTGGAAAAGACAATATAGTTTACACACTAATCCTAAGTACATATTTTTATGACCAGGCTAATCACACAAAAAAATTGAAGTGATGTCAATGAAGTTTTCTGAATTCTGACATTAGAAAAGATTGGACATAAAATTAAGCCTGAGTTGTTACAGTTACTTTCTTGAAACTCCTAATCCTTATTTTTCATGTTCTGTCTCCCAAATCCAGACATCAGAAATTTTATTTCATCACTTTTCTTCATGTACATTATACCTAAAACATATCAAGTTGTGTGCCTTAATTATATCATTCCTTTTAATATGGTTGTTCCTACTATTGAGAACTTTCAACCTCATAATTTCTGTCTGCTATTAATTGTCCTCATTCTTGAAGATACAGGCCAGGAATCATTACTTCACATTGAAGGCTAGCAGTGGGCAACTGCCCAACTCCAGATCCGTAAGTTATTTTTCATACATATTGAAATATACAATTCTAAGTGAAATTGAATACTTCTTACATATTTATCTTTAGCAATTAAGGTTTTGTGATTTTTTAATGTCTTCTGTAAACCAATATATCCTTATCATTTTGAATGGTAATTCCCATGTCACCTTAATTTCTTCTTGGCTGTTCCTCTGGTGGTACTTTAAAATGAACAAAGGATTATTTACTGTATGGTAAATTAACAAGTAAGTTTAATTTTTAGAAAAGAACAATTTATAAACCTGCACAATCGAATGTCTGTTATCTAAGAATTCTTAGCAGTTTTCAGAAAATGTTCTGCAATAAATATTATTCATGCAGTTTAAATTTGTCACTTATTTGCTTCTTGGCATTTTGGCACACATATTCTCAGCATTCTTTATATGAAGAACATTGATTTCTCTCCTTTGATTAATGGTTTAATGGTAGAAAGTAAACCAAATGGAAATGTTTATATGTAGAGCTAAAGACAAAATAACTTGTTTTGTTTGATAAATTTTAATGCAAAACTAACCAATTGATGCATATAAAATGACATTACCTGCATTAAATCTATGTTTCACTCTAGAACAATTAACATGCCCTTTGCTTAGGAATATACCTGACATTCAGAAAGAGTATCAGTGTGCTGTCAGTAAAAAACATTACAAAATAACAATGAAATAAATTGGTGATCTAAGACCTTTGAGATCAAGAAAGGAAAATCCATATTTTATCATATATATCTTAAAGATATTGGAGCAGGAAGTCATGATCCACTCCCAAAGCAATCCTGAAACAATCAGCCATTGAAAACCTTATGAATAACTGAGAAGCACTGACATAGTGTCTGGCATGGCATAGTGTAGGGGAGTGTTTCTTTCTGCTGTACATAGGATGGCTATGAATTGGACCCTACTTGAAGGCATCTAATAATAACAAAAACATCTGAAAGATAGTATTATATTTTTCAGCTTAGATTTTAAATTATTTTAATAAATGTTATAGTAAAATAGGTTATCTGTTTCAATGCAATTTTTAAATGTGTAGAAAACATGATAATATGTTAATAGTAATTAATATATGTTTGTTGTTGTTAAGTGCCATCCAGTCCAGGTCTGACTCACAGTGTCCCTCACAGGGCTTTCAAACATAGTAATTTATATTCAATTTGTATAGGTTTTCCATAAAGAGAAATTAACATATTTGACAATTTTGCTTCCTATACAGCCCAGGGCTGGGATTTAGCACAGTTAGTAGAGCTATGCTCTCCAGTCCCTGAGGTCCCAAGTTCAATTTCCACCATGGCAAAAATGTCAGAAGGACATACCAATCCACTACTGAGGCAATCCCAAAACAATCAGCCATTGAAAACCCTTTTAGGGTCTCTATGAGTAGGACACAACTCGATGGCATCTAACAATAACAACAACATACATCACTGGATTTTCAACTTGAATACTATCTTTATTTCTGCTTCTCAGCTATATTTTATTTTTGAATTTGTCAAAGTAATAAATGTTGTTCAGTGATACTTTACCTCCAAAGAACAATGGTATATTAGCAAAAATGAGACTGTATAACTTGTGTTTAGTGTAAGTACTTTATTCCTACTTCTTATAAAGAGACAGGATTTTCAAATGTTTGCCATTGATATTTGGATTAAGGGAATTCCCTTTTTGTATTCTGACATAGCAAGTTAGCCACATGTTAGCCACTGTGGGTCTGGAAGTCAATTTATTCAGCCTACACTTGTGCATAGATGACTGATTAGATTAAGAGATAGAATTCATAGTTGTGTATGTAGCTCAGTGGTAGAACTGTTGCCTGGTATGCACATAACCCTGGATTCAATCCCCAGCACTACAAGGGAAACAAACAAAAAAACTTATACAAATTTCTTATGCCATATTATAAAAAATATTATATATATATATTCATTAAACTATATAGAAGAATTTAATTGAAGGAAAATACTAGGAGAGTAATGGAGCAGTAGTTCTCAAATTCTAACATTGGGACCAGTAGTATTGACACAATCAATGAATTTGCTAGAAATGGAAATTAATAAACTACCTTCCAAAATATTGAATTAAAATTTCTAATAATGGAGACTTGAAACATTTTAAAAATATTTCCACACAGTTCTGATGAGTGTTAAAGGTTGTGAAGCTGGAAGAAAAAAATAAAACTATGTATCTGTGTGTTCTTAATCAAATAAAACTGTTTAAGTGTCTTTTATTTTTGTATAATTTTCCAATTGTTGTTGTTAGATGCTGTTGAGTTGAGTCTGACCCCATGTTTAACAGAACAAAGCACTACTTGACATTATGCCAGACACATGATCTTTTTTATTCATGGGCCCATTGTTGAGGCCACTGTTTCTTCCCATTTTGAGTCACGCCACATCAACAAATAGAGGTCCCAGGGGCTTTCCTGCATTCCAGTTATTAAGGTCAACTCTACTTTGAGGAGACATCTCTTCCCCAGTTGTTTCTTGAATGCCTTTCAACATGAAGGCTCCTTTCTGACACTATATTTGACAGTGCTTTTCTGTGTTCATAGAGTTTTCAATGGCTAATTGTTTTGGGAGTGGGCTGCCAGGTCCTTCTCCTTAGTCCATCTTAATCTGGAAGTTTAGGTGAGACCCATCCACCATGAGTGACCGTCTGATATCTGAAATACCATGGCATAGCTTTCAGCATCAGAGCAACACACCAACCCCCACAGCACAACAAACTGACAGGCACATGGGGGAACTTTCCAATACTATACCTACATATAAATATCCCTATGTCCCCTATATCTCTGAAGCAGTTACAATCGCTAGGCCTTCTGTTTGCTCTAAATTGTTCAGACATTGATGGCATCATTTTGCTAAGAGTGAATCATGTTGGGGAAATATAGAAGACATATACCTTGCATGTTCAAATGTCTGATACATTCTGGGAGGAGAATATAAGTAGATTTTTAAAAATTAAAAGTCTCACAGTGTTAGAGATAAGAATAAACAGGTCACATATAAGGATTACCCTGTGTTACTAATTAATTCTCCTGGAATGGTCCTCAAGAGTCTCTCTCTCACATGCATACACACTCACACAAACACATACACACAAATTTTAGTTTAAGTAAAGCTGCTAAAATAATTAACTTTTACAAATGAATATATATCATAAATGTTCAAAACCTTCAGTTTTATTCACTTCATATTCTGGAGAATATAGGGTTTGCTTAATTGCAAAAACAGTGCAAAACATTCACATATAAACTACACCAATGTCCCCCAAATTCTAAAATATTATTTTCTTACTTTTGACAAATGTAACCATTATATATTTATCAAATGCATTTTCTCATTATTTCTACATGTCTTAATTGGAATTATTCGATGATGCAGATTTATTTTATTTTGTAAACCAATTTTATTTCATCCTGAGTTCATCTATTTCATTAAAAATAATTCTTTTGGCTATAATACACTAATCAATAATTTTTACAAGAAAGTGGACTACCTACGTATTAGAAAAAGCATTGTTTTCATTATGATACAACATTATTATAATTGTTTTGTTGCTCAAAATTTTCCACCTGTGGTTATTGGGAACTCTTTCTGGTTGAATTCTTTTTTTTTTTTTTTTTT
>VMDO01018959.1:0-40881 GCA_007922755.1 Pedetes capensis
TTAGTTAGCTTTCCAGTAACAGATTAATCCTAAAGATACAATCAAGGAACAAAGTTCAGATCTATACTCATGTTAATATAGTAACTAAAGAGACAACAAAGTTCAGCAGAGCCTCTGATGTGTTGTTTCCTCATTCCACAGGTAGCAGAGCTTCCTGCTATGGTCACATCTGTCACGTAGCCATTTATGCAGGCAATGCGTCTCATCTCATGTCGGGCCTATGGCTCCCGACATTTGATGTTGAATTTTCTGAACTCTTTATACATTCCAGGTATTAATCCTCTATACGATGTATAGCTGGCAAAGATTTCCTTCCATTCTGCAGGTTATATGTTCACTCTGGTAATTGTCACTTTTGCTGTACAAAAGCTTTTTAATTTTATTCAATCACATTTGTCAATTTTTGCTATTGTTTCCTGAACTATTGAAGTTTTTTTCAGAATGTCTTTGCCTATGCTTATGTCTTAAAGAGTTCTCCTTTATCAATTTTAGAGTTTTAGATCTTTAATCGATTTTGAACTGATTATTTTACAAGATATGAGAGAGGGATCTCACTTCAGTCTTATATATGAGGATATACAGTTCTCTCAGCACCATTATTTGAAGAGGTTGTCTTTTCTCTAACTTATATTTTTGGCCCCTTTGTTGAACATCAGGTGACTGTAGCTATGTGGATTTATTTCTAACAAGCTCAATTCTATTCCATTGGTCTATATGTCTGTTTTTTTCTTTTCTTCTAGTACCATTCTGTTTATGTTACTATAGCTCTGTACTGTAATTGAAAAATCAGGTATTGTGATGTTTCTTAAATTTCTCTTTCTGCTCAATTGCTTTAGTGATTTGGAATTTTTTGTGGTTCCATATGAATTTTAGGATTTTTTTATTTCTATGTAGAATATCATTGAGATTTTGATGGGGATTGCATTAAACATAGCTTTTGGTAATATAGTCATTTTTTACCATATTAATTTTTCTGGTCCATGACCATGGGATGTCATTCCTTCTTCTAGTATCTTCAATTTCCTTTATCAGTATTTTAAATTTTCACTGTAGAGTTCTTTTGCTTCCTTGTTTAGTTTTATTTTTAGATACTTCATTCTTTTTGAAGCTACTGTGAATGGGATTGTTTTCCCAATTTCTTTATCGGCCTGATCATTATTAGTATATAGAAATGCTACTGATATTTTATGGGCTGGGGACTAGCTCAGTTGTTAGAGTGTTGTTCTGCACTCTCTGAGGCCCTGGTTTTGATACCAAGCACTACAAAAATGGAAGAAGCACGTAGCAGCTCACCCCTGAAACAATCCCAAAATAATCAGCCATCAAAAACCCCATGACAGTTACTATGAGTCAGACTTGACTCAACAGCACCTAACAAGAACTGATTCTTTAATGTTGATTTTGTATCCTGCTACTTTGCTGACAGTATTTAGAAGCACTTAGAGTTTTCTGGTGGAGTGTTTAGGGTCCTTAAGTACAGGATCAGGGTTGGGATTTAGCTCAGTTTGTAGAGCGCTGCTCTGCAGTCTCTAAGGTCCCAAGTTCAATTCCCAGCCCCACAAAAATGGGAGAAGGATGTGGCAACTCACTCCCAAGGCAATCCTGAAACAATCTGCCATTGAAAACCTGATGAGGGTCGCTATGAGTCAGACATGACTCCACGGCACCTAACAACAAGTACAGGATCATATCATCTGCAAAATAGGGATAATTTGCCTTCTTCCTTTCTTATTTGTATCCCCTCTATTTCTTTCTCTTTCATTTTTGCTCTAAGTATTCAATTACTACATTGAATAGCAGTGGAGAGAGTGGAGATTCTTGTCTCATTCTTGATTTTAGAGGAAACGCTCTTAGTTTTCTCCATTTAGTATGATGTATAGGATTTCATGTATTGTCTTTATTATGTTGAGGTATGTTCCATCAAATTCTATTTTTTTCAGGGCTTTTATCATTAAAGGATGTTGAACTTTGTTAAAGACTTTTTCTGCACCTATTGCAATGATCATGTGATTTATGTCTCTGAGTCTATTTATGTCCTGTATTACATTGTGTTGCATAGGTTGAACCACACTTACATCCTTGTAATGAAATCAACTTGGTCATAGTGCATGATCTTTTTAATATGTTATTGAAGTTGATTTTCAAGTATTTTACTAAGGATTTTTGCATCTATATTCATCAGGGAAATTGGTCTGTAGTTTTCCTTTTTTTGTTGTTGTATCCTTATCTAGTTTTGGTATCAGAGTAATACTGGATTCACAGAAAAAGTTTGATAGTGTTCTTTCATTTTTATTTTATGGAATAGATTTAGAGCATTGGTGTTCACTTGTCTTCAAAACTCTTGCAGAATCCAGCAATGAATCCATCCAGTCCTGGGTTTTTCTTAATTGGAAAATTCTTTATCACTGCTTCAATCTTGGTGTTATTACAAGTCTGTTTAAGTTGTTTATATCCTCTTGATTTTTCTTTTTTTAAAACTTTGTTATATCATAACTTTCAATGTACAACTTAATGGGTCTTATTATGACATCTCCATACATGCATTTCATTGTGCATTGCTTATGTTCACTTCCCCCTTACCCTCTCATGACACTCCTCACACATCCTTGCTCCCTACTCATCGTCTCCTTTCTACTTGAATGTCTTTTTTTGAGTGTATTTATCTATATATGTACATCCCAATTTTGCTAATTAAAGGTCATATGTATCTGGGAATTTATCTGTCTAAATTTTCCATTTTTTTGCAATACAAATTTTCAAAGTATTCCATATTGATTCTCTGGGGATTCGTATCAGTTGTAATGTTCCTTCTTTCATCTCTAATTTTATTAATTTGAGTCTTCTCTCTCTTTGTTTTGGTAAATTTGGCTAAGGGTTTGTCAATCTTGTTTATGTTTTCAAAGAACCAACTCTTTTTTCAGAAATTCTTTTTATTCTTTCAGACTGCATTTTATTAATGTCTGCTCTGATCATTATTTCTGTCTCTCAATTTTGGGTTTTGGTTGTTCTTATTTTTTTTAAGACCTTGAGGTGCACGATTAAGCTGTTTATTTGAGCCCTTTTTTTTAATGTACACACTCATAGCTATAAATTTCCCTCTTAGGATTGCTTTTGCTAAATCCCAAAGGTTCTGGTAGGTTGTGTTTTCATTTTCATTTGATTCCAGTAATTTTTAAAATTTCCTTCTTGATTCCTTCAAGGACCCATTATTGAAGAGTGCATTGTTCAATCTCCATGCATTTGTAGAATTTCTGTGATTTCTCTTCCTGTTTATTTCTAGTTTTATTCTATTATGATCTGTTAGGACATGCAAAATTATTTTAATCATTATGAATTTATTAAGACTTGATCTTTGTTCTAAAATGTGATCTATATTAGAAGAAGTTCCATGGACCACCAAGAAGAATAGGTATTATACAGCTTTTGGATGGAATATTCTGTAGATGTCTGTTAAGTCCATTTGGCCTATTGTGCTGTTTAACTCTGAAATTTATTTGTAGATTTTTTGTTTGGATGTTCCATCTATTGATGATAGTCAGGTATTAAAGTTATCCAGTTCTATTATATCTGGATCTATCCATTCATTTATGTCTAGTGGTATTTGTTTCATAAAATTGGATGCACCAATGCTTGGTGCATATATATTTACAATTGTTATATCTCCTCAATCAATTGTTCTCTTTTTTAACATGTACTGATCATTTTTATCTGTTTTCATTAGATATAACTTGAAGTCTACATTGATATAAGAGTAGCTATTCCTCTTCCTTTTTTCTTGGCTTCCAATTGCTTGATATATCAATTTCCATCCCTTCATTTTCAGTCTGTGAGTGTAATTGCCAGTGAGATGTGTTTATTGCATAGAACAAATTGTTGGATCTTGTTTTTTTAAACCCAGTCCACTAGTCTATGTCTTTTAATTGGAGAGTAAGAGCATTTATATTTAGAGTTACTATTGATAGGGTTTTTCTGATTCTTATAATTGCATTGAGTGTTTTTCTGGTTTATCAGCATACTATTTGTTCTTTTCTTTCTCCCTTATTTGTGTTTGGAACTTGCTGAGTTTTTTGAGTTAGATATGACTGATATCTTTCTTAGTTCTCATTAGTTTATCTGTTCCTGTCATGAAAATTATTCTGTCCTGTACATCTGCTATTCTGTGATCCTAGTGTCTTAAGAGGCTGAGGTAGGAATCCCATACCGAGGCAGCCTGTCCAATCCAATAAGTCTCTGTCTCAAAACAAAAGCAAGAGAGGGGATGAGGGTAACACACAGTGGTATAGCACCTGCTCCATGCAAAGCTCTTGGTTCAATCTCCTGCATAGCAGGAAAAAAAGTTAAAGCACTAGAAAGAGTACTTTCTATCTCCTTTAATATTGGAACCTGTTACGTGGACATGGTAGTTAGTTGCAGGTGGAGTCTTTTCTCTGATGTCAGCTCTGAAGTTCCCCTTGGGAGATAGTGTCCTATCTCTACCCCAGGTTATGGGGCTATTGTCCACCTTGCCAGAGCCTCTTATTGTTTGAACCTCTCAACATGTTGGCATCCCACCTTACCCCTCTTTGTAACTGCCTGCTGCAGCTGTGTTGTATCCTAGGGTTGTGGAAGGTTACTTCCAGGTTCCATGACTGGTAATTGCTTTTTGTTTTTAGGCCCCCAGAGTAGCTCAGTCTCACACAATGGGTTCCCTCTCAAGATAGTAATGCCTGGTCACAGCTTTCCAAGAAATAGAGTGTGGCAAAATAGATCTCTTCTCCAATGTTGATGCCCTGCCTCCCCCAGTGAGGAAGTTTCATTGTCTTATCACATCCCCTGAATGAATCCAAGGGCTTCAAGGACTATGAGTTTGTCCTGTGGGGCTGGCAGTCTGCCCTGTAGGGCTGTCTAATTTATCTTTTTGGGTGAGATCTCTGGTTACCCTCCATCACTAGAGAGCTGTGGCTGGGGAAGTGTCCTATTCACTCTCTCATTGCTCTGTACTCTAAGATCATCCTATAACTTATGTAATTTCTGTGCTTTTCCAGTCTTTGTCAATGTGGAATAGCATCCACTCCTTTCTGTTCTGATTCCTTTGTTTTGTCCTATCACACAGACGCTGCCTCTAGTCTGTCATCTTATACTGGAAGAAGAAGAAGAATTTTTTTTTTCTGTGCAGGAGCTTTTTAATTTCATGAAATCCCATTTGTCATTTCTTCCTATTGTTTTCTAAGCTATTGGAGTCCTATTCAAAAAGTCATTACCTATGCTTATATCTTTATGTTTTCCTCTAGAAGTTTCAAGTTTCAAGTTTTACCTTAAGGCCTTTGATCCATTTTAAGTTGGCCCTAAACAACTCAATATCTATAGTGTACTTGTAGCAGCATATTTGCCTCTGGAGGAAGAAATAACATAACCCAGACTTGCCCTTCTCATCTGTGGGACCCATGGAGAGAGTGCAGTTGTAGTCTAAAGCAGCAATTTCTAACCTTGTTGGCATCAGGGACTAGTTTCATGGAAGACAGTATTTACATGGACAGGGCAAAGAGGATGGCTTAAGGATGATCCAAGTGATGGAGATCAATTATAAATACAGATGAAGCTTTGCTCACCCACCTGCTGCTCATATACTGCTGTGTGGCCCAGCCTTAATAGGCCATGGCCTAGTACCAGTCTGTGGGCAAGGGGTTGGGAAACCCTGATATAAAAGACCTAGGTCTTCACAATTTCTAAATCATGCTCATACATGTTAGTATAAAAAATGATATCTTTTCCTCCCTTGAAAAATATGTTGTTGTTTTTGTTAGGTGCCGTTGAGTCGGTATCTGACTCATAGTGACCCTCATAGGGTTTTCAATGGCTGACTGTTTCGGGATTGCCTTGGGAGTGGATTGCCAGGTCCTTCTCCCATTTTTGTGGTGCTGGGAATCAAACTTGGGACCTCAGAGACTGCAGCGTAGTGCTCTACCAACTGAGCTAAATCCCAGCCTTAAAAACTATAGCTTCCTTTTATTCTGAAAAGCCAGATTAAAATTTGTCACTAATTGAATTTATCATAATTATGTTGAAGTCTGGTAGTGTATAGAGAAACTGGGGCTGGGATTTAGTTGGTAGAGTGTGGCTTTGCAGTCTCTGAGGTCCTGAGATCGATTCACAGCACCTCAAAAGTGGGACAAGGATGTGGCAATCCACTCCCAAAGCAATTCTGAAACAATTAGTCATTGAAAACCCTATAAGGGTCACTACGAGTCAGATGTGACTCACAGCACCTAACAACAACAACAACAACAACAGCAACAACAGAGAGAACCATTCCTTGATCCTCCACCCCCAGCCCAAGGCTGCCATTTTTCCTTTCCTGGTTCTAGTTCCTTTCCACACAGAGATAGAAATCCCTGTTTGTACATCCAAGCTCTGCTTGTACCATTGCCGCACACTACTCTTTAAGTGTGCACGTCATTGATGTGTGTGATCTTGGGGGAGGTTGGATCCAGGGCTTAGAACCGTTGGTCAAGAAATGCTAAAGTCCTGCATAGCCAAAATATGGTGTGATCAGGTCCTCTTGGCATGTAGTGTGGGGCCTGGCTAGAAAAAGATCTTGCTTTTGTCTGAGTGGCACTGAATTTGTCACAACCTTGGAATTCCCTAATTTGTATTTCTACTCCAGCTTTTCTTCCCCTGATTAGCTTGTACTAAGTCTTTCCATGTTCTGTTGGCTAATTAGCTCTTAACCAGCTGTAAATTTACCATGCATGCTTCAACTCTCTCATAACTTCAGATTGATTTCAGAATGGGGCACTCCTCAAGCCTACATAAATTCTTGTAGGGTGGTAGTGAAAAGGCAGAGGCTTGGACTCATGCTCTTCCATTGGAGGCCTGTTTATTTAATTTTTTCAAAACCTGTATCAGGGTAATGCTAATCCTTAGGTCACAAGGAGAAGGTGAGATTAAATGAGAAAGGATATAACGGTGTGTTAACTTTCCATTACTCTGACAAAATACCTGATAAAAATAGCTTATAAAAGTTTATTGTGGTTCATGGCTTCAAAGGTTTCGGATTATGGCTATGTCTGTGGCAAGGTAGGATATCATGGCAGGAGCTGGTAGCTGGGAAAATTGACTTACCTCACAGCAGCTGGGAAGCAAAGACAGAGAAAGGACAGAGTTGGAGTTCCAGGATCCTCTTTGAGGTCAAGCCTCCAATGATATCTTACTTCCTTGAGGCTCCTCCTCTTCAAGGTTCCACCCCTTCTCAACAGTGCTACAGGCTAGCAGCCAAACTGTTACCATATGGGCCTGCAGGCAACATTAAAATCCCAACTATGAGACAAGGTGCCTGCTAAGTAACCAACAATTGTTCATAGTAGAATTGCTTTATTATAATTTTATTATTAATCAAGAATGAGGATTATAAGACTGAATTGGCTTTACATGTGACACTCATTGTGGAACTAAAGGCCAATTACGATAGCTATATATGTCTGAGTTTACTCATGTATAAATGTGAGATAATAATTGATTTCACTTCATAAGGTCATTGTAAGAGTAAATGATATAATGCATGAAAAGTTCTTCAATAAATATATATAGTGCACACACAGTAGTATTATGCTAGGTCTCCTCCACCTTTGCAGCTAACCTTAAGCTTTTGTTTGGTTTGAGGAACCTGCACTTTCTTAGAGTACTCTTGCAGAAGACTTCAAACATTTTTCCTCTTCAAAAAATTTTAATTATATCTTGCTAAGTCAGAAGCTATTCCCTATGCTTGTAAAGCAGGATAGCTGAATTTAAAGATAACAAAGCTTATGAGCTTTTTGTTGCGTTGAAGCAGTTGTTTAACAGCTAACCCATCTATTTTGATGAATTTCCTCTCACTTCATTTTTATGCAAACACCTAACTGCTTTTATTAGAGAATGAATTGTTTTTTTATCTTAGGATTCAAAAAATATTTTATAAGGATATTGAAGTTGTGTTGGAGAAGAGGCAGGTGTGTGGATTCCTTTTCTCTTTTTACTATATCTAGAATTCTCTATTCTGCTGAATTCATAGATTGTCCTTTATGAACAAATTTGTTTTTACTCTAATGGTAGATGCACACAGAATTTAATTTGTATGACTCATCACTCTTATATAGTAAGTCTTTGGAAATTAGAGTAAGGTGTTTTGTTTGATCTTAGGGGATCATTCTGAGTCTATTAGACAGGTCAGTTATAAAGCTCAGCCAGAGCGTGAAGGACCAGGAAGCAGAGACTTGTCCTTTTTTAAAACTGTAATCCAACCATCTAAGACAAAAACCAATGATGTAATTTGAAACATCAGTGGAAGACTTTAAAATTTCATTTAAGTTCCACATGTGTTTTTCCAAATCATGAGGAATGGAAGAGCATTTGAGGTTAAATGAGTGAGTTGGCCATAGCAGATTTTTTTCAAAGTATAGATAAAATTGTGGTACTTATAATTTTATTTTTTGTGTGTGGTACTGGAGATTAAAGTGCCTTGTGCATGCTAGGCAAGTGCTCTACCACAGAGCTCCATCCTCAGCCACAATGGTACCTATTTTTAAAAATACAATTTGTTCTGTTTCATAGTTTTGTTGCTGGATATGTCATCCCATAATTTTATGTAAAAATAGAAATCATCTGGTAATGTTAAGGTGCAGAAGCAAAGTCCTAGGAAGTAGATGTATCTTGTTCAAATTACATGGTTTATTGTTGATATTGTTGACAATCAAGGTGCCATGATGTTAACATCAGCTCAGTGTTTTTAACATTAAAAGCCCATCCTGTGAGGTATTAGGTTTCATTTGAGTTCTCTTAGTGGACTAAGTGTCTTGGACATGAGCGAAGTCTTATTAAACCAATGGAGTGAACACTTTTGGCAATGGCTTCAACAGATATTTGGTGGTTTCGTGATAAGAATAAGCAGACTTCAAGCTTGTTACATAGAATTTATCCATACTTTCTAACAATGAATGTTTTTGACTCACAGAAAGCCAACCTAAACTAGTAAAGTTTGAAGCTTAGAAACATTTGGGGGAACTAATATAGGTTTGGTCAGTGTATCTCTCCATTGTTTCTTTAATTTTAAAAAAGATGTAATAACCAAAGCATTAGAAAACTCAGTAATAGGTCTACTCAACCATTCGAAAGCTCTCTAGGGCTTAAAACTAATTTAAAAACAATCCTGGCATGCAGATAATCTTCTAATTATCAGTTTAAAAATGGCTTATCTTTAGGCAGTTTTGAAAAGCACTTTAAACTGTGTTTATGATCCAAAGTAACACATTGCCCAGGGGGTCCCTGAACTTTTCTTTCTTTCTGACTTCTCTGAGCTAGTTAGTAGCAAGAAACTTGTTAACTGTTGGAAGCAGTTTCATGATTGTTGTTGTTGTTAGGTGCTGTCAAGTCATATCCAATTCATAGCAACCCTGTTTCAGGATTTCCTCCAGAGTGTATTGCCACATCCTTCTCCCATTTTTGGGTGCTGGGAATCAAACCCAGGACCTCAGACTGTAGAGCAGTGTTCTACCAACTGAGCTAAAACCCAGTGCCAGTTTTGTGATTAGGATGGTTTAAAAGGAACACATTCATTCTCTGCATAAAAACCGGGGACATTGCCAAATAAATAATATTTCTCCAAAGCTGGTGTGGTTGTGCATTCCTGTAATCCCAGCAGCTGGGGAGGCGGAGACAGGAGGATCGCAAATTCAAGACCAAAAGCAGTCTGCGTAATTTAAGGAGACCCTGTCTCAAAAAAGTAAAAAAAAAAAAAAAATGTGCTGGACATATAGCTCAGTGGTCCAGCACTTGCAAAGCATGCAAGCATGAGGCTCTGGGTTCAATCCCAGTACCACACACACACACAAAGAAATATATACATATACATACATACATACATACATATATATATATATATATATATATATATATACACACACACACACATATACATACACACACACACACACACACACATATATATATACATATATATAATTTCTCCATTGGATGATGTATAAACATATCTAACAAAGTTCTGAAATAATTTCACAATTAGTAGCACAGTAAGATGCTAAAATGCACTCTAAGATATGTTAACACTGATAAACTCAAACAACCCTTTTCAAGTGGTCAGTGCGCACAGTTTTGTCTTTTTCTGTAATTCCAGTGTATAATCTGAAACAGAAAAAGAAGTTCCCACTCTTTTGGATAACATGAAAAGGAAAAGAAGACAGAGGGGTTTTAATCATAAATTCTAAAAAGAACTTGGAATTTTGGATGATCAATATCAAAATAAATGGTACAGTTTTAATTATGGCCATAAATGTCTTTAAATTCTTCAAGAGAACCACTGATCTATTTGTAACTAATTAATTAATGATATTCTGGGTGGCTACAGTGTTTGGGTTATGAAACCATATGCAATCATATCGAGAAATTATAATTATGGAGACCTTAAAAATAATACTTCTCAACGCCTACTCATTGTATTGAATCTTTTTACAGATTTTCCTATTGATGGTACCATGCTTTTGGTATATTCTTACAGGGAAGGGCAGTTTATTAAAATATGAGCCTCACAATTGCACTTGTGCTCAAATATTAGTTTTTGAACAGTACTTTTTCTTAAATTGACCGTAGTCTGACATGTCTATAGTGTCTCTCACCCCATATAAAGGTGTAAAAGTATTGAGCTACTTTGGAAGAGGGTATTGGAAATTCATTTGGAAACTACTAGTATAGATTCTACAGCAATGTTTTTCAATTGAGCTGTTTTGCCAGCACCCCCCCCCCCGCCCCAGGGAATATTTGGCAATGTCTGCAGGCATTTTTAGATTTAATAAGTAGAAGCCAGAGATGTTACTAAATATCCCATCCTGCCCATGATAGCCCTCTATAACAAATACTTACTCGGCCCCAAGTGGCAATAATGCCAAGGTTGAGAAACCTTTACAGCAACACAAAATTGGTCTAAGCCGTCTTCCGCATGAGAGAACTTCTGAGGTGTGAAGACAGTTATAATCTTAGCTTTTTCATGTGCAGGCTAAATATTTGTAATTAGATTAAATGTGATAATTAGTTTGCAATTACATTTGTAAGTAGTTCAACTGTTGTTCTCAAGGTGCAGTCCCTAGAGTCTGTCCTTGATGTCTTTAATTTATCAAAGTCTTGTTCATAATCACAAATTAAATCTTGTAAAATTTCCCATTTGTCCTCTTATTGAGTTCAACATAAGAACTGTGTACATTGTTGTTGTTGTTAGGTGCAGTCATGTCCGACTCATAGCAACCCTTATAGGGTTTTCAATGGCTGATTGTTTCCTAATTGCCTCAGGAGTGGATTGCTAGGTCCTTCTCCCGTAAAGACTAGTACATAACAGTGCTTAAAAAGCATTTGCGAAAGGTAAATTGATCCATGATACAGTAAATCAAAGAAAATAGGAAGAATATAAAAGTGCAAAGCCTTGGAATCTCCTCATAATGTTCTTTTGTTTATGCAGATTTAAAAATATCAAACACTACATTTACAAGCATTGGTTTAAATTATGATAGCCAGCAAGGATAACTTGTAATACTTTAAACTTCCATTTGGGGGAGCCCAGCCACTAATTCAATGTCAGAACTCTGAGAGAAGTGTTTAGGATTTTACTACAGAGTTCTTAAAAACTTCTTGAAAGAAAAGAAAATATTTTCTTTTTCTTGACTTGTCTATATGAATTATACATTGAGGATGTATAATAATGCTACTTTGGTTTTATAGTTCTAGAAAAAAGTAAAATCCAGAATATGAATTTTGACTTAATGGCATAGCCTAAGAATATATAGTTTCTTTTCTACTGGGAAAGTCAAACTCATCCACTGGTTAATGTCTAATTCTGTTTGTATTTCCTTTCAGTACAAAGTTTTGATTTCAGAGCAGAGCAGAGAGAATTTGTGAGATTATGTTGTTGTTGTTAGGTACTGTCAAGTCATGCCTGATTCATAGCAATCCTTATAGGGTTTTCAATGGCTGATTGTTTTGGGATTGCCTCAGGATTGGATTGCCACGTCCTTCTCCCATTTTTGCAGTGCTGGGAATCGAACCTGGGACCTCAGAGACTGCAGAATGGTGCTCTACCAACTGAGCTAAAAGCCGTCTTACTTTTCCTAAATTGGTCCACTCAGTTCCATCCTATGTGAGATGGTGACAAAATAGGTAAATTCAGAAACTGTCAGATGCCAGGAGAGGTGGTGCAGTGTGTGAGCCCTCCCACTCTACTTCCCCCTGAGACTTCCACAAAACAGATACTTCTGCAAAATTTACTGGTCATGTGGTGAGATTAGGCAAATAATAATAATAATAATAATAATAATAATAATAATAATAATAATAATTCCTTTTTATTCTAAGGATAATTCCCTGTCAAAGAGCAAGGTCCACTTTATATTCAGATCCATCCCAAGCCAATTGAGGTGGCAATTAGGAAGCACCTCAGGGCAGTATTTCTTTTAGGAGCAATTCCCTATAGGCTATCATCACCATGAAGGGCTTGTCTTGGCACTGTCTCTCCATCACTGTCTACCTGTATGTAATGCCTGTTCCTCCCTTTCCTGACTGACTTCAGTGAGTTCCCATGGGCACTTTCCTGTCATTCTGTCTCCGTCAATGACAAGAGGTTGTTTAATGTTGACCACCAAATATTGCTGCCTGTCCGATTCCTGATCAGAAGCAGTTGGTCAGCATTATGATTGGCTCCTTCACTCCCCAAACCAGAAATTTACACATGAATTGGTTCAGTTTCTGTGAATTCTGATTCTCCAAGACTATAAATTTTTCTGAAGAAGGTTTGACATAGTAGGAAGAATGTGGAGTTTTGAATTAGAGACCTGGATTCAGACCCTGTGCCCCAATTTAGTGTTCAACAAATACTTTTTTAAAACAACTAATAGCATAGCTACATATCTGTGGAGGAAAAATTACAAATTAAAGGTGTTAAGGCATTCTGAACATTTTTCAGTGAAACAGTGTAGAGGTTAATTAGAGACAGATGAGGTAATAGAGTGACTTCATATGGAACCATTATGAAAAGCAGGTGGGTAATGAAGTTAAAGGGGGGTTGCTGTGGGAAACCAAGGTAAGTCCACACCTAAAAGAGAGATTATTCTGCAAATAAAAAGTCTCACCAAATAAATTCAGAAGAGTTTATTTCTATTAGGTGTTATCTTTAATATGGGAAACTAGTGCTAACAAGGTATGAAAGACTGTAACTGAACTATTTATATAGCTGAGAATAAAGCAAGATACAAAGTAGAAATGCCAAAGTCCAGAGATTTTGACAATAAGTGACAAAGGACAATGGGTCTTGGATTTGTTTCATTCCTCCACTTGGCCATAGGCAAGTTGACCTCTTTTAAATGTCAGTTTCTAATTTGCAAAGTGAGCAGATTGCTCCAGGAAATGATCTTTAATAATCTAACTAGCATATTTTAAAGCTGTGAGACCTTTATTATTTAGAATTTCTCCCTTTGCCAATGGTATTGTTTAAACTATTATTATTATTTGCAGTACTAGGGGTTGAAACCAGGGTCATCCTAGGCAAATGTTCTACCACTGAGCTGCACCCCTTAACCCCTCTTTTTAATTTTGAGACAGAATCTTGCTAAGTTGTGCAGGCTAATTCTGGCCTCAAACTCATGATCCTCCTGCCTCAGCCTCCTGCTTTAGCTTAGATTACAGATATGTGTGGTTGCACTGAGATAAATTATTGATCTATACTAAGAAAAAAGAAAAAAATCTGCTCTTACATTACAGATTTATATAAATGACACTACAGTTGTAGGTCTCCAGACATTATAGTTTTCTGGACTTGGAGATGTCTATGCCCCAAATGCAAGGTGGGGTGGGTGGGTTGTACCCAGGTCTAATTTAGACTGAAGATGAATCTTACTAGTTCTAGTCAAATCTAACTAACTATAGGTGCTGAATGCTTTCCTTTTCATACTCCTTTAAGAAATCAAGAATTTCTACATCTGTTTTAGGGAATTCAGAGAGCTTGTGCCATAGAAGACAACATTATGAGTATAGAGTATTTTGTAGTGGTTAAACAAAATTCTTTTGTCACTAGCATATATTATTGCCTGCAGTAGTGCTATCCTGGTGTCTGATCCTGTCAGATCTCAGAAGCTAAGCAGGGTTGGTCTGATTAGTACTTGGATGGGAGACTGTCTGGTAAAACTAGGTACTGTATGGTTGGGAAAAGCACCTGGCAGTCTACTCCCCAAAAACCAATCAGCCATTGAAAACCCTATGAATAGCAGAAAAACCCTGACATAGTGTTGGGCATGGCACAGTGTTGCAAAGTATTTCATGTGTCATATGTAGGATCTCTATGAGTAGGACCTGACTCGACAGCACCTAACAATAACAGTGGATTTCATTATGATATTTTCATAAATGCATATAATATACTCTGATCATATTCCCCCTCACCTTCATCCTCTCTTATCCCCTATACCCATTGGTTACCCCCTACTCCCAGATAGTCTCCCTTTTACTTTCACATCTTTTTACATGTAATACTTGTCTTTCTCAATATGACTTATTTTGCATAATATAATGATCCAGTTCCATTTTTTTTGCAAATGCTATAATTTTATTCTGCTTTATGGCTGAATAATATTCCATTGTGTATACATACTACATTATCTATTCATCTATTGATGAATATCTAGGATGATTCCACAACTTGGCTACTCTGAATAGTGCTGAAATGAACGAGTGTGCAGATATCTCTATTGGATGCTACGGCATCATATGGTAGTTGCATTTTTAGTTCTCTGATGAACCTCCATACTGATATCCATAGTGGCTAAAGTAATTTATATTCCCCCTAACATTGTACATTATCCCCTCCCCTCATCCTCACCAGCATTTGTTTTCATTTGTTTTCTCAAGGTTAGTCATTCTTACTGAGGTGAGATGGAATCTCAATGTAGATTTGATTTACATTTCATTTATGGCTAAGAATGTTGAATACTCCTTTTCTTGCATTTATTGGTCATTTATACTTCTTTCGCAAATTGTCTTTTCAATTTATTATGAATATGAGGCATTGTGTACTGGCTGAACAGTCTTGCATCATTACTTTTCAACACTTATGCTGGGTAATTGATGTGCAATGTGCAGACAACTATGGTTTGTGAATGCTCTCACCCTTCCACAAAGAGAGTTGAACCTGATATATGTCTCATCCCAGGCTACCTGAGCACTCACTGAAACGACAGAGGGTGTCTTCTGGAGGTTGGCTTGGTTTCCTTATGGCTCAAGTAGAGCATGTGTGGGACAGCCTGCACTTTGTCTCTGTGTGGTTGCCCTTCTGGGCCTCATTGTCCCTCTCCGATGTCCTATTTTCCTCTACCATCCTGGATGGAGCAACCTTAATTTTCTTTTTCAGCAGGGTTATTTAGCTTTTCATCTTTGTTTCCTCTGATCTATTGCTTGTGAATGAATTTCATGCTCTGCTTCTTTAGGGCTTTCCTTTTGACACAAAATCCTTTTTTTCATTTTTTTAACCTCTTTAACATTTCAGTTCTCACTTAAATGCTTTGGCTTTCAGAGTATTGTCTTTGAAACAGGCTTCAAGTGACTATTTTGGAAGTCAAATACTGAATAGTGACACTTTCTTTCTTTATGCTTTCCACCTCTAACAATCCTTATTCTTCTCGAGGCAGTGGATGTCTCTACTGAATAGCAGGTAGTACAAAATAAAAAAAAAAATGAAAAAAAAAAAAAGCATTGGAACAGATTTTAAAGCATTTTCTCACAACAGAACTACAAGGCTATTCATACAGATGTACAATTCACTGATTCTGACAGGTAATTTTTTACTTTCTTTTTTATTGTATATATTTAAGTTGTACAACATGCTGTTTTGATATACGTATACTATAGAGAAATGATTACTGTATTTAAGCAAATTAACTTATCCATCACCTTTCATAGTTACCTTTTTTATGTGTATATGGTATCAGCCCCTAACATCTACTTTCTTAGCAAATATTCAGTATAATATACAATATTACTAACTATAGGCCTTATGCTGTAAATTAGATTTCTGAACTTACCCAACTGACATAAACTGCAAATTTGTACCCTTTGACCTATTTCTCTTTGTTTTCTCACTTTCCTAGTCCCTGATAACCCATGATTCTATTCTGTTTCTATGTATTTGGCTTTTGTTGTTTTGATTCCAAATATAAAAGAGAGAATGCAGTAATTTTATTTCTGGGTCAGGCTTACGTTACTTAGCATAATGTCTTCCAGGTCTATCCACATTATTACAAATGTTAGCATCTCATTTTTAAAGGCTAAATAATATTCTGTTGTGTGTATATATAATATACCACAATTTATTTAGTCATCCATGGACATTTAGGCTGTTTCTGTACCTAGGCTGTTGTGAATAATGCTGCAGTGAACATGGGAATGCAGATTTTTCTACAAAGTATTAATTTCACTTTGCCTGGATAAAAATCTAGTAACAGGATGACTGAGTCATATAGTCAGTCTATTTTTAAATTCTTTAAAGAACCTACATACTGTTGTCCATTCTGTTATCCATACTAGATGTCCCACCAAAAGCCTACAAAAGATTTCCTTTACTCCACACTCTCACCAGCAATTGTTAACTCTAGTCTTTTTGATAATAGCCATCCTAACAGGTGGGAGGTTGTAGAATTGTAGCATTGATTTGCTACATCTTACTGTAGTGTTGATTTGCACTTATCTAGGTGGTGATATTGAGCAACTTTACATATTCCTGTCAGCCATTTTATGTCTCTTTTGGAAAAGTATCTATTCAGGTCATTTGCCTTGTGTGTGTGTGTGTGGTACTGGGGATCAAACCCAGGTCATTTAGCATGCTAGGCAAATGCTCTGACACTGAGCTATACCCTCAACCCATTTGCCTATTTTAAAATATATTTTGTTGCTGGGCCTGGGGCACATGCCTGCAATCCCAGTGACTAGGCAACTGAGGCAGGAAGATGTCAAGTTTGAGGCCAGAGGCAGCCTGTACAACATAGGGTGACCTTGACTCAAAATAACAAGTAAAAATGGGCTGGGGTTACAGTATAGTGGTAGAGAGCTTGCAAAGCATACTGAGACCGTGGGATTGATACCTTAGTACTGAAAAAAAATTTTTTTGGAGTTTTTGAATATTTTACATATTTTGGGTGCTTACTTGTTTATGGTAAGAGATTTGGAAAACAGCTATCTGGCCAACTGACTGGACAAGATCCATTTTTGTGCCTATTCCCATGAAAGGGGATCCAACTGAATGTAGAAACTATTGAACAATATCATTAATATCACATGCAAGAAATCTTTTGCTAAAAATCATTCAAAAGTGACTGCAGCAGTATATAGACAGGGAACTGACAGGGCATTGCTGGAAAATCAAGTCAAATTCAGAAGAGGGTGTGGAACTAGGGACATAATTGCTGATGTCAAGTAGATATTACCTGAAAGCAGAGAATACCAGAAAGATGCTGATCTATGTTTTATTGACTATGCAAAGGCATTTGACTGTGTGGACCATAACAAATTATGGATAACACTGTGAGGAATGGGAAAATCAAACCTCTTAATTGTACTCATGAAGAATCTACATGGACCGGGAGGCAGTCATTCAAACAGAACAAGGAAACACTGCTTGGTTTAAAGTTGAGAAAGGTGTGCATCAGGGCTGTATACTTTCACCATATCTCTTCAATTTATATACTGAGCAAATAATCTGAGAAGCTGGACTTTATGAGGAAGAATGCAACATTAGGTTTGGAGCAAAACTCATTAACAATCTGCATTTGAAGATGACACAACTCTGCTTGCTGAAAGTGAAGAGGATTTGAAACATTTATTGATGAAGATCAAAGAACACAGCCTTCAGTATGGATTGTGACTCAACATCAGCAAAACAAAAATCCTTACAACTGGGTCAGTAAGCAACTTCATGATAAATGTAGAAAAGATTGAAGTTGTCCAAGATTTTACTTTACTTGGTTCTACAGTCAACATTAGTAGAAGCAGTAGTCAATGAATCAGAAGACACATTTCATTGGGAAAAGGTGTTGAAAGAGACCTCTTTAAGGTGTTGGACAGTAAAGATGTCACATTGAAGAGGAAGGTGTGCCTGACTTATTCCATGGTATTTTCAGTCACATAATATGGTTGTGAAAGCTGGATGTTGAATAAGGGAGACAGGAGATGAACTGATGCTTTTGTATTATGGTGCTATGGACATAATACAGTACTATGGACCGCCAAAAGAACCACAAGATCTGTCCTAGAAGAATAGTAGCCAGAGTGTTCCTAGGAAGCAAAGATAGCTAGACTGCATCTTACATTTTTTTTGTATGTATAGTCAAGAGGGACCAATCCCTGGATAATGACATCGTGTTTGGGAGGGTGGCAGGTCAATGACAAAAGGAAAACCCTTAATTAGATGATTTGACACAGTGTCTGCAACAATGGGCATAAACATAAATAAGATCGAGTGCCTGGCACAGAATTGGGGAGTATTTTGTTCTTTTGGACATAGGTTACTATGAGTCGGACCCAACCTGAAGCCACCTAACAGCAACAATAACAATTTTCCTAGATTCATCCTACATATATTCCATGGTCCCCTTATTAATGTATGTCTACAGTTGTTCCTCCTCATTTTGAGTCATGCCACATCAGCAAATGGAGGTCCTTGGGGCTGTATTTCATGCCTATCATTAAATTAGACTCTACTTTGAGGAGGCATCTCTTCCCCAATCATCTTTTCAGTGCCTTCCAACTTGGGGGGCTCTTTTGCTGTCACTATATCTGACAGTATTTCTCTGCTACTCATAGGGTTTTCAATGGCTAATTGTTTTGGAAGTGGGCTGCCAGTTTCTTCTCCCTTGTTTGTCTTAGTCTGATAGCTCAGCTGCAACCTGTCCACCATGGGTGACCCTTCTGCTATCTGTAATCCCAGTAGCATAGCTTTCAGCATCACAGCCCCCACAATATGGCAAATTGACAGACATATGGAAGCTTACAAACATAGTCAACTGCTAACTGGTTTCATAAACTAAATTGCTTCATATACTTGCTTTGCTTTAGTCATAATATTTTCATATCTATATATAGTAAAATATATATTGTATATTGAATGCTATCAGTTTTTCCTTAGAAAGAGTTTTGCTGGTTTTTCTTTCTGAGGGTAAGCATTAAGTTCCTGTGTTCAATTCAAAAGTTATTCAGTCATTGCACTACTTCTGCTCACAGTGATGGCAAAATGTTTCATCATAAATATACATTAGCTATATAATTTTTGAAATATTATTAACAAGAAGTTTTCCAATTGATTTCTGTTTGTTTTTTCAAAATCTCACTACTTCCATGGTGAAGCACCTTGCCTAGCATGTATGAGGCTATGCAGGCCCTAACTCTATACCTAGTGCCACACACACACATGTAAGCACACATGCACACACAAAACACCAATAAAACAAACAAAAAACTCTACTTATATTGTCTTTCAATTAAAAATATTTTCAAAAGTTTTTTATTATTTCCTTTTTGCTACATGTGTTATTTAAAGGGATTTGCATAATTGTCAAATAATTTTGAATTTTCCTAGCTTCAATTCCAATTTGGTCACAGAGCATGGTTTGAATGTTATAAATTTTTTCAAGACTTGTTGAGTCTTATTTTAAGATCTCACTTTTTGGTAATTATTCCTTGTGCGCTTGATGATATATATATTATGTCATTTTTTGGTGTGGTATTTTCAAGAAAAACTTGTTTCTGAGGGGTGCTATAGGGCATGATGTGGCATAACAGAGACAGGAACTCTGCAAGTGCAACCCCATCATATAAACCACAGGCTATACAGACGAGGCCACTGAGATAAAACTCTCTAAAACAAACTTAATTATACTAATCCCTCAATCAGTTTCAAAACTGAATCATTTCTCACTCAGGTCAAGCCAGCTGCAGGCTGCTTGGAGAAACTTTGCAAACACCAGCAGCCCATTTCCCAGGCACAGAGCAATAATCTCTCTCTCATTGCCCTCTTGCAGTATACTGATAAACTTTTTCTTTTTCTATTTTACCTGGGCTCTTATAAAGTCTTTTACCATCTTTGACCCCAGCCTCACTCCCACCTATGACAGTGTTTATAATTAAGTCAGGCTTGTTAGCCATATTGTTAATATTTTATATTATTATTCATGTTTTATTTTCTGTCTATTTGAGCCGTTATTGGAAAAGGTATATTAAAGTCTCCCACTATGATTGTAAACTTATCAAAATTCTTTTATTTCTCCTTCATGTTTTTAAAATTTATTCTGTTATTATTGCACACACTTTTTAATAAGAAAATATATCTTCATGGTGGATTAATGTTTTACAGTTGTAAATAATCTTTCCCTCCTTTCAACTTCACTGCTTTTATCTCTAGAAATTATCTTTGCCTTAAAAACCCACTTAATTTGTTATTAGTCTTGCTAAATGAGCTACCTTTTAGCTACTGGCATCTAGTATATCTTCTACACTTACTTTTCTGTTTTTATATAAAAAGCATGATTTTGCAAGCCATGTGCTTTTCTACTTTGAAAAAGTTTGTGATTCTTCTATGTAATAGTTATTGATATATTTATATTTAGGTTTTGGCTGTATGTGTAATATTTGTTTTACCCCCTGTAAGTTTTTTCCTTTATAGTCTTGCCTTATGGATTAGACAGATATTTTTCATTCCACAGGTTATTAATTTGTTATAAGTTATTTTACTTATTTCTAGTGGATACATGAATCTTTAGTTGTAGTTAAATAAAAAGTATTGCTCTTTGATTTTTCCTTGGAAGTGCTGGTACCTTAATTTATTTTAAGTGTGCATGCTTTTTTTATTAACTATAACTATAACATAATGTCAAGTAACTGCTATGCTAAGTTACATCTCTTCTACACCATACTGATAAGTACATGTGATGAATTATTATCAAACACAAACTATGACCTTTATTCCTTATAAAATTCAACTCATTATAACCTTTATAGTGTTAATCCTGCATTGTTGTTGTCATTGTTAGGTGCCTTCCAGTTGGTATCCGACTTTTAGCAACCCTATGTACAACAGGTGAAACACTATTGTTAATGCTTCTCTGCTGTTCATAGGGTTTACAGTGGCTGATTGTTTTTGGGAGTGGGTTGCCAGGTCCTTCTCCCAAACTTACAGCACCTGGTGTTCCCAGGTGGCCTCCCATCCAAATACTAACCAGGCCCAATCCTGTTTAGCTTCTGAAATCTGATGGGATTGGAAGCCACAGTGGTATGGCTGCACGCTAGTCCTGCACAGGTTCTTTATTTTTCTCTGAGATTATAATGGTACAATAATGGTGTCATGTTTTTCAGAATGTCTACATTTAAATTTGTTGCAAATCTTCTAAGCATCTATTCATTGCATGTATTTGAGCAAATACAATGTTTTGTTGAACCAGAAGTGTTACTTTCAATTTCAAGAAAATCAACTTGGAAGAGGAGCAATTGTTAAAAGTAACTGCATCAGTCTAATTTTTCTTCTACTCCAATTACACTCATCATGGAAGCTTGAAACATTAATTTGAATAGCAAAGGTTTTCTACCATAGTTTAATTGTAATTCATGGCCAAGGTACTGCTTTGTAGAAAATTTATTCAGAAAGAAAGAAAAATTAATATATGTTTATTGCCTCTCCAGTGCTGCTGCTTCTTTGCAGTTCTGTGCCATTGAACCCATGGCTTTGCACACACTTTGCAAATGCTTTACCACTGAACTGCACCCCCAGCCCCTTTAATTATTTTTAATCTTCAGACAGTTCTTGTCTGCTGCCACTGGACTTGAACTTGTGATCCTCTTGCTTCTGCCTCCTGAGTCGCTGGGATTATAGGCAACCACTGCTCCTGGCATCAGTGCTTTTTTTTTTTTTTTTAAGAGTTTTCTTTCTTGAGACAGGGTCTCACTATGTAGCCCAGGCTGTCCTCAAACTCATGATCCTCCTACCTCAGCCTTACCAGTGCTGGGAATAGAGGGGTGTGCCACCCTACTTGGCTTTTTTTTTCTGATAAATTTCAACTTCTTTTGAGATGTGAAAATAATGTGACTAGTAAAGATACTTTTTGTTTTAGGGTATGCCTTTTGTATCAGTTATCTGTTGCCTCAGTGATGTCATATACCTAATCTCCTCAAAACACTAGATTGAATTGTTTTAGCCATTTATTTTGTTCATAAATCTGTAGGTTGGCAATCTAGGGCTGTGGTTGCCTTGCCAGATCTTTGAGTCTGGGCCTGGGCTCAATTACCCACCTGGGTATCATCTGGCTTTTGGCTGATCTTGGGTAGACTTGGCTGGGATGACTGGAATCACTCAACTGTACTCTAACAAGCTAGCTCAAGCATGTGTTCCTGCAATCACAGGGAAGCCACAGAACAAATAAAATATGTGAATCCTTCTCCAAGATTATGCTTGTCCCAAATTTGCTCACTGACATGATGAACCAGAGGCTCAGGCTGGAGCAGAACATTTGTGCTGGGTAGCAGAACACTGAAAAATTATATGGCAAAGTATGTGATTATGTGAATGGGTGATAAATAGTGACCATTATTTCTCTATAATTGTCTGACTGAGAAATATTATAGTTAGTAGGAAAGAAAAGGTTTTCAGTCAAAAACTATGTCTTTGCCTGCTTTACATACTTGGGTAGAATAGAATGCAGGAAATTATCAAGAACTTTATTCTGGTTTTCAAAGTGATCAGTTTTGAGAGGATTATGATTTGGCTGAGAATGGCTGGATTGGACTTTTTCTACCTTCCTTCCTTCCTTTCTTTCCCTTCTCTTCCCTTCCCTTTCCCTCCCTCCCTTCCTTCCTTCCATCCTTCCTTCCTCCCTCCCTCCCTCCCTCCATCCCTTCCTTCTTTCTCTCTTTTCTTTCTTTCCTGGGAGGTTGAACCCAGGGCCTCATGCATGCTAGGCAAGTGCTTTACCACTGAGCTGCACTCCCAGCCTCCTTTTTATTTTTTATTTTGAGACAAGGTCTCAGTAAATTTCACAGGCTGTCTCTGGCCTCAAATTCTCAATCCTCCTGTCTCAGCCTCCAAGTGGCTGGGACTACAGGTATGTACCATGGCACCTGGCTTGGATGTTTTTTTAAAGTTAGAATTACAGACTATTTATGCTAGTTAATTTACCTTTGTTCTAAGGATTGTGACATTCAACATGCCACAGTCTGAATGCTGGACTATTTTGACATTTTCTCTGAACTCAGCCTCCAAAAAGTCTAAGAACGATCATCTTTAAACTTGGCCTCCCACAAAGTCTGAGGACCTGGATAAAATATAGACTAATCCTTTAGAAAATATAACACAATGGCCTCTAGTCTAACTTCCAATAGAGTTTTTCTTCCCCTCTGAAAGCTCATGAGCACAAGCTTTACTGCTTATATTTCTTCAGCATTCTGGTCTACTAAATCCCTACCAAACTTCCCCATTCAGTCCTGCTTACAGCATTGTAGAGCTTCTCTGATTGTATGTCCAGATTCTTTCAAATTCTTCTTGAAAACCAGTTCCAAAGTCTTGAGAAACTCATGATCAGGTGAGTCACAAAAATGACTCTGCTCCAGGTACCAATTTTCTATAATGGTCAGAATTTTTTCACTGGGAGAAAACACCTGACACAAATAACTTAAAAGAAGGAAGGATTTCTTTTAGCTTATGATTGAAGATGTTTCAGTCCATCATGATGGGGGTGGGGAAGAGATGGCAGTTAGAGCAGCTCACTTTATGTTGGCCAGGATGCAGAGATTGAGAAGGCCCATGTTATCTTCCTTTTCCCTTTTCCAGCCCACCAGCTTTTGAGATTGTGCCACTCACATTCAGGCCTTCCCTCATTAGTAAGTCCTTTCTGGTAATACCCCACAGACACAGCCAGTGTTGTGTTGTGATCTCCTAGGTACTTCTAAATCCAATCAAGCTGATAGTGAAGATTAAGCATCATTGCCCATCAATAGAAGAATGGATAAAAAATTGTGATATATATACACACAATGGAATATTACTCAGTAATAAAAAAGAATGATAGAATGTCATTTGCAGCAAAATGGATAGAACTGAAGAAAATCGTCTTAAGTGAATGAGCACAGGCTCAAAAAGAGAAATATCTTGTGTTCTCACTCATGAGGGAGCTGAATCTTAAAGGGAAATAAAGTATACATAGTAGATATATAAAAGTGAACAATTTAACTTAGTTAAGGGAAAATATTAGAAGAGTAGAAATAAGGAGGGAGGGGACTAGCAAAGAGAAGCCAAGGTTGTGGAAGTTGGGAAAGGAGGAGAAACAACATATATGGATAAATGGGGAGAGGATAATTTCAATGTAAATGATGCAACTTCATGAGTACATGGGAAAAATAGGGGAATATAACCCATGTATGCACACAAGTTTTACTGTATATTAGTCAAAATGTTCCATAAGCTTTGTAAGTTGATGAAAGTGTAATCAAAAGTGATGTAATAGTTGCATAATGAAAAAAGCAAATGCTGTATTACTCTGTACCTCGCCAACATTTATTAATGAAAGGAAAAAAGAGAACAACAAACAAAAAGATTAAGCATCATAGTGCTATACACAGTGCCATGAAAATAGTACTTGGTAAAATTTCCCATAAGTTTATTGTCCAAATAATGAGATTTTGCAAGTGGAAATTGGCACTATTCACAATTACATAGGGCAATAGTTACATTAGAAATTTCCAAGCCTAACCAACACACATGATAACCCAAATAGCTGGGGTTTTATCATCCCATGTTACATGTTCTCTAAACCTTGTGATAGCATCCTCCTGGATCTCTCCTTTTCTCCTCTTTTATTCTATCTGGGCCCCAGCTTATGGGGTGGTGCCACCTACATCCCTCCTACTTAACTCTCTCTGGAAATCCCCTCACAGACAGGCCCAGAAGTGTGCTTTACCAATCTCCTTGATGCTTCCCAATCAAATTAACTTGACAATCAAGGTTGACCATCATATACGGTAAAAGTGAAGCAAGAAATGAAGCCAATAAAGATGTAATCTAGTCATAAGTCTCTGAATCCCTGGTGTTTAATATCACTGCAGAAGTATGGGAGACAAAGTCAAATGTACTTAAGAACTACCCCAGATGAAAAACAAGGATATTTTCTCTACTTCTTTTTTTTTTGTGATGTAAGAGATTGTTACTGGGACAATAATTGGAATTTTTGGCTTGCCATACATCTAGATTGCTACTACGGAAAACAACAATAACAACAACAACAAAAAAAAAACCCCCAAAAATCACACACACAAATATTCCCTGACATAGAGTCACACATGTTCACAGTAAATTACCTTTAGAGCTGAATGTAGGCAGATCCATGAGGATATGCAGGAGATCAGCAATATCTGCTAAAGGAATAAATTGTTAGGTGCCGTTGAGTCGGATCTCACTCATAGCGACCCTATGTACAACAGAACAAAACACTCCTCAACAGCATGCTATGCCCTGTACTATGTCAGTGTTTTTCTGCTGTTCATAGAGGCTTGTTTTGTTTTTGTTTACTTTTTTGCATATTGGGGGTTGAACCCAGGGCCTTGTGCTTGCCTGCTTTTGCAAGTGCTGTACCACTGAGCTGCACACTCAGCCCTTTTTTTTTTTTTTTTTTTTTTTTACTTTTTGAGACAGGTTCTCGCTAAATTATACAGCTGCTGATTATGCAACAGACCATCAACTACTCATATGTAACTTCAAACTTAAAATGAAGAAAATTAGAACAAGTAAATGAGAGTCAAGGTATGACATTGAGTATATCCCACCTGAGTTCAGAGACCATCTTGAGAACATATTTGATTCATTAAATACTAATGATCAAAGACCAGAGAAGTTGTGGCATGACATAAAAGACATCATTCATGAGGAAAGAAAAAGTTTATTAAAAAGAAAGGAAAAAAGAAAAGACCAAATTACATATCAAAAGAGACTCTGAAACTTACTTTTGAATGTGGAGCAGCTAAAACCAAAGGAAAACATTATAAAGTTAAAGAACTAAACAGAAGATTTCAAAGGGCAGCTCGAGAAGACAAAATCAAGTATTATAATGGCATGTGCAAAGAGCAGGAGATAGAAAAAGGAAAGGTAAAAACATCCTATGTTTTTCTCAAGCTTAATGATTTGAAGAAAAGTTCAAGCCTAAAAGATATCTACAAGGAAAATAAAAAACACAAGAAACATCAAAAGACTATGGAATGAATACAGAGTAATTATACCAAAAAGAATTGGTTAATGATCAACCATTTCAAGAGCCTGCATATGATCAGGAACCAATGGCACTGAAAGAAGAGCTAGAAGCTTTGTTGAAGGCATTGGTGAAACATGAGGCTCCAGGAATTGATATAATAATAATTGAGATGTTTCAACGAACAGATGCAGCACTAGATATGCTCATGTGTTTATCCCAGGAGATTTGGAAAACTGTTACCTGGCCAATTGACTGGAAGAGAACCTCATTTATGCCTCTCCCCAAGAAAGGAAAGCCAACCAAATGCAGAAACTATTGAACAGTATCATTAACATCTCATGCAAGTAAAATTTTGCTAACGATCATTCAAAAGTGACTGCAGCAGTATATAGACAGGGAACTGCCAGAAAATTAAGTTGGATTCAGAAGAGGGCATGGATCCAGGGACATCATTGCTTATGTCAGATGGATATTTCCTGAAAGCAGAGAATACCAGAAACATGTGCATCTATGTTTTATTGACTATGCAAAGGCATTTGTGTGGATCACAACAAATTATGGATAATATTGAGAAGATAATACAAGAACACTTAATTGTACTCATGAGGAAACTGTACATGGATCAGGAGGCAGTTGCTCAAATAGAATAAGGAAATATTGCTTGGTATAAAGTCAGGAAAGTTTGCATATGGGATGGATTCTATCACTATACCTCTTCAATCTCTATGCTGAGAAAATAACTGAGAAGCTGGAATTTATGGTGAAGAATTTGGCATCAGAATGGGAGAAGGACTCATTAACAACATGTATTATGCAGATAATACAGCCTTACTGAAACTGAAGAGGATTTGAAATATTTACTGATGAAGATCAAAGAACACAGCCTTCAGTATGGCTTGCACTTCAACATCAACACAACAAAAATCCTTACACCTGGAGCAGTAAGTAACAGCATGATAAATGGAGAAAAGATTGTAGTTGTCTAAGATTTTGCTTTACTTGACTCTATAATCAACATCTGTGGAAGCAGCAGCCATGAAATCAAGAGACACATTAAACTGGGAAAGGATATTGCAAAAGACCCGTTTAAAGTGTTGAAAAGTAAAGATTTCACATTGAAGATAAAGGTGTGCTTAAATCATGCCATGGTATTTTCAGTTGCATTATATACTTGTGAAAGTTGGACAGTGAAAGATGGAAAGGAGAAGAATTGATGCTTTTGAATTATGGTGCTGGAGACAGATATCAAATATACTACAGACTGCCAAAAACCCATCAGTTCCGTCCTAGAAGAAGTGAAAGCAGAGTGCTCCTTGGAAACAAGGATGGTTAGACTGTATGTTATGTATTTTGGACATGTCAGGAGTGACCAATTGCTGGAGAGGGACATTGTTTAGGGGGAGTGGAGGGTCAACAAAAAAAGGAAGACCCTCAACTAGATGGATTTACACAGTTGCTGCAACAATGAGCTTAAACATTAAAATGATGGTGTGTGTGGCATAGTGTTGGGCCGTGTTTTGTAATGTTATACATAGGGTCATTATGAGTCACAACTGACTCAAAGGCACCTCACAACTATAACAAAAGTGAAACTCTTCTGCACATTTTGTTTGTATCAAGAGTACCTGGCTTAAATCCTCTGAGCTACCTTTCATGTTTTTCTGCCTCACTGGCACAATATTCACAAATGAATTAATGTATACTACCTATACTTTATGGGAGAAGGGCCTGGCAATCCACTCCCAAGGCAATCTTGAAACAGTCAGCTATTGAAAACCCGATGAGGGTAGCTATGAGTCGGATACCGACTTGATGGCATGTAACAACAACAACAACCTATCCTTTAATTCATCCCTGGCCATGAACTAACAAAATAAATGGCTTGGATATTATGAAAAATCTTCTTAGGAGTATTTGTAGAAGTCTACATGTTAATCTGTATATACCTATTATAAGAAGACAAGAGCTAAGAATCACAAATAAAGTGAAGTAATGCTATAGGCAATAGTGACATGAGAAGATCATAAAATTCTGTGTGGTCTTTTTTTCAACTCCCTTTATTATCCTGAGGAGAGACCACTGTTTTAGAAAAGAATTCCATAGTAAAGAGAAGTATCCATTTCGTTTGCATATCATAATGTTAATGACCCCGTTGGAATCACAGCTGGAATAAACACTGTTTTGCAATGGGTAGCCTCAGGTTGGGTTATTCATTACTGCTTTTGGTCCACCTAGAATTGTCCCTGTTCTTAGAACAGTTTGAAACAAAGTTCTTAATTTTTGCCAGCCTCTTTTCTGGCTTAGGTGGTAGTAGAACATATTTTTTAAAGCTTCTTGATAATTCACTATTTGATCTAAAGCGCCCTGTAATCTTAAACACACTGAAATACATACATATATATATATATATACACATATATATGTATATGTATATCCCTACTATCTCTCAAAGGGGGTAAATGTCTTCAAATAGGTTAATGGTAATCATACCACATTCTAAATTTTCAATTATATGAGGAAAAAAAACCCTTGCTATTTATTGTCTAGTATGAGGTAAGAATGGGAGAAGGACCTGGCAACCCACTTGCAAAAATCAACCCGCCATTGAAAACCTTATGAATAGTGGAGAGGCACTGACAACAGTGTTTCACCTGTTGTATGTAGGGTTGCAGAGTCGGACACTGACTCCATGGCACCTAACAACAACAACATGAGGTAAGAATGGCTAGGCACAGTGGATACAGAAGAGTATGGACACTAAGAGGAGCATCTTGTGGGATGGGTTTAAAATGGAATGCAGAGTGATCTTATGTCCTAGGAAAAATACAAAGCATAAATTGGAATTGTCCAGGGTAACTGTTATTTCTCTGATATACTTAGAAGTTAAACAATTTTTCAAGAGATGGCTTGAACTCTGCTAAACAAAGGAGGCCATGAATCTGCTGACCATGATAAAGGTCTTTAGGAATTTATGCCTTTTTTCCTGAAATTATGATAAAATGGTCCCTATAAATAGTAAGAATATGACAGCATAAAAGTGGAACCATCCAACATCCAAATCTCTCAGAAATTACAGGCAGTCTTAACATATCTCAATATTAGGAAATAAATGAAATAACTCTGACATTTATTTATATAAGCCAAATACCAGACAAGCCTGTAGGCACCACTGTGCTTCAAATATTTTACGTTAGAATCTAAAATCATGAGGTTCTCATGTCTTTGTTATACCAAACCCTACTGCAAAGCCTGTATAAGAGCAAGTATCCGTATTCCTTGCCTTGGAACCATTCCACATTTCATTTCCTTTTGGAAAATATTACATTCAAACTGAGAGCTTCAGAGATAAATATACGGCATTTTACCCATTAACAAATTAACAAAGAACATTCCTCTATATTGGCTTCAGATACATTTTAGGAAATGAAATAGAGATTCAGTTGAAGTCTCTTTCGTTGCTCTTTGCTATACAGTTCTCTCCTTCACTGTGCAGAGAAATAAGTATTCCATAGTTTACCTGCATCCTATCTTTAAAACAAATGTTTGTATCTGTAAGTAAGATACAGCCACTGTATCTAATTTGGGGTCTATTTTTACATATTACTAAAAGGGACAGATGAAAGTGTCATTATACAGCTTGCTTTTTTCATTTACTCTGTATTTTGATATCTATCCAAGTTGATTTGGCTGTGGTTTTCCTTTTACTTCCTGGGGAGTGTTTCATTCTGTTGTACATAGGGTCATTTTGAGTTAGATTCAACTTCGTGGCACGTAACAACAACAATAACATCCTACCCTGTGGGTTTAACAAAACAAAAAATTTATTTTCAGCTGGGAACCACAGCATATGCCTATAATCCCAGTGACTCAGGAGGCCAAAGCCAGAGGATTACAAGTTCAAGGCCAGAGGCAGCCTGTACAACTTAGAGACCTTGTCTCAAAATAAAAAATAAAAGAGGTAGGGGCTCCAGCTCAGTGGTGGAGCATTTGCCTAGCATGCACAAGGCCATGGGTTCAACTCCCTAGTACTGGAAAAAATCTATTTTCATAGTGATGTCCATTACTAGTCAAGTTTAATTTTCTATTGCAGATATTGCTGTGTTTAGTTCTTATTCTTCTGAGGTAGGAATTCTATCTCTGTGTAACATTCAGCATAGAGCATATTATATGCTCAGAGGCATCTACTAAAAAGGAAGTAGGGGCTGCGTGTAGTGGCACATACCTTTAATCCCAGTAATTCAGAAGGTTGAAGCAGGACGATTGAAAGTGCGAGGCCAGAGGCAGCCTATGCCATTAGGTGAGACCTTAAAAATACAAAATGGGCTGGGAGTGTAGCCAAGTGGTAGAACACCAGCAAAGTTGTGAAAGACCCTGTATTCAACCCTCAAGTACTATAACAAACAAACAAACAAACAAATAGGAATTAAGGGATAAAAATTCAGTTCAAGGTCCAATCTGTAACCACTTCTGTTAACGTATATTTGTCATATGCCTTCCTGGAGCTCAGTTTTCTCTTCTGTGATATTAACTAGGATATTGAGAATAAAACCACAACATTCCAGTCACATTTCCATTCGTTGTCATACATCACCCTGCTAGGTCGCAGGACATAAGAGTTCAGAATAAATACAGCAGAAGTGTACGAAAATGAACAGCACTTCTTTTTTTTTCCTGTGGTGCTGGCTATTGAACCCATTGCCTTGCTCATGCTAGGTAAATAGTCGACCACTGAGCTACATCTCTAGAAGAACAAAACTTTTGGATAGAATTTCCTGGCCCCATTCATGGCTGAAAATGAAGACTTCTAGGGTTGTTGATATTTACATTTAGGTATCACTATGATGTGCCTGCAGCCATAGCCATGTGGCATCCGATCCCGTCAGATCTCGGAAGCTAAGCAGGGTCGGGCCTGGTTAGTACCTGGATGGGAAACCGCCTGGGAACACCAGAAGCTGTAGGCTTAGGAGAAGGACTTGGTAACCCCCTCCCAAAAATCAGTCTGCCATTGGAAACCCTATGCACAGCAGAGAAGCACTGACAACAGTGTTTCCCATTGTACAGAGGGTCGCTATGAGTCGGATACCGACTCAATGGCACCTAACAACAACAACAACAATGAAGTGCTAGAGTTTAGCTCAGTTGGTAGAGTGCTGCTCTGTACTCTCTGAGGACCCGGGGCTCGATCCCCAGCACCACAAAAACAGGAAAAGGATGTGGCAATACACACCAGAAGGAGTACCTGAACAATCAGCCATTGAAAACCCTAGGAAGATCACTATGAGTGGGACACAACTTGATGGCACCTGACAACACATCATTGATGTGGCGATCCAGCCTATATTATGTTCATGTGGAATGGCATGCAGATTGAAGCATGACACCCACACCTACACCCACAAGCAAACCAAAATGTACTACCTCACCCCCTGGCAGCTCATCAGAGACCTGGGTTTATTTTTCCCTAAGGGAATATTCAAGTATGTCTTGGTTGCAAACTGGAGAGATGAGACAGGGATAGATTTAGAAGGAAAAATTCTATCATCTCAGTAAAATACTCTTTGCTATAACACTTGCCCTCCACACTTGTACTATTTGCCTCCTTTCTTCCTCTTCAGCCCCATGTCCATGCTCCATCTTTTTATCTTCTTTTAGTATTGGTGGTTTATTTTTCAATTCACTAAGCTACTTTTTCAGACAAAGGTTTTGCTTGTGGCTTCTTCTCAGCCTACCTTTCCCCTGCTTTCTCATGGCTAATTCCTGAGTTTACCTTTCAACCCTTAATTTACAAGACTAGAACCAAGTTAGAAGGCTAAATTATACAACTTCAAACCAACTTATATTCGCTAGGAGCTCTTAATAACACTTAGCATTTTTAAAATAAATAGTTTTAATGGATTGCTCTGGTTGGTATATTTCTCTCTTAAGCAACTCTGGGGTGTGCCTGTCTGTCTGTTCCATTCTATCTAGCACAGTGCTTTGGCAGAGCAGGAGAAACTTAGTAGTCATTAACTTGGTGAAAGAATGGCCCTCAAATTACTGGTCCTATCATAAGCATAGTGGAGAGTTACATGCAAAGTAGTATACGAAAAAAAAAAGAAGCTTAAAATCTTTCATGGTTCCAGGTGCAGCTTCCGTGAAGCAGTGTACTGAAAATTCATCGTTCCACTCTTACCTGCTACTTTGCTTTGGATTGATCATTGGGTGATGCCTCAGATGCTTTTATTTTCAAATAAAACTGGGTTTGTTTTGTTATTTTTCAATACATTTCCAAAATTGAAAGAAAAATGTGAACTAATGTGACAAACTCCATCCAGAGCATGTTTTGTTCTATGCTATTTCTAGTCTGCAGTGTTTCATCTTTTTCTTTGGTGCAACTAAGCAGGTGTCACAAGAACATGATTTCTCTTGGCATTATTGTTTGTCTGCCTTCTACTATATCAACACAGACATTAAAGTTTATGTTCACCCAACTTAGAAACTCAAATATGTGTGTATATGCATAGACACAGTTGTCCTTTAGTATCCATGGACATGGGTCTGAGGAACCCTGTGGACACCAAAATCTGCTTATATGCAAATCCCTTATATAAAATAGTGTAGTATTTGTATATAATGTATGCATATCTTCTCATATATTTTAACTCATTTCCAGTTTTTTTTCTTGCACAGAACTGTGAGTGAACTCAGGGCCTCATGCATGGCAGGCAAGTGTTCCAGCACTGAGCTGTATCCCCAGTCTCGTTTTTGTTTTTTATTTTGAAACAAGGTCTCACTAGGGTACATAAGCTGTCTCTGGCCTCAGATTTGTGATTTTACTGCTTCAGTTTCCCTCTTCATTGTGATTACATTTGTGTATTTTATATTGTGTGTTGTGATGAGGCCCAATTAGAGGATTTACAATGCCTAATATAATGTAAATGCTATATAAAAAGTTGTTACATTGTATTGGTTAGGAAACAATGACATGACAAAATGTCTTGCATGGTCAAGAGATTCAGTTTTTTTAAAAAATATTTTAACTGGTGGTTGTTTAATCCTTAGATGTATAATCCATGGCTGTGGGGCTGACTGTATGTAGTGTGTGTGTGTGTGTGTGTGTGTGTGTGTGTGTGTGTATGGTGGAAAAGGGAAAAAGAGAGAGTATGTGCGCATATTTAGCTCAGTTGGTAGAGCACTGCTCTGCAGTCTCTGAGGCCCCAGGTTTGATTCCCAGCACCGCAAAAATGGGAGAAGGATGTGGCAATCCAGTCCTGAGGCAATCCCGAAATAATCAGCCATTGAAAACCCTAAAAGGGTTGCTAAGAGTCAGACACAACTTGACTGCACCAAACAACAACAGGGCACTATTTTAGATTTATAAGCTTACAAGACAGAAGTTTTAACAAGTCATATTTTCTTCTTTGCTTTTCCAAGAGGAAAATTTAGATCTGTAATCTATTTTATACCAGCAGTAGAAATTTCCATCCCAGTCCCTATGGGATATTGCACGATTGACTTGAGCATAAAGGAAAAACAAGTCTCACTAAAACAAAGATTCAGAACTTTATGCAGCTGAGTGACTTTCTGCTGTGTAAGTTAATAATTTGCTTAGTTGTTCTCAAATTTTTGTGTGTATCAGAATCTCCTAGAGGGGCTATTGAAACAGACTGCTAGCCCTATACCTAGAGTTTTTGATTTAGTGGATCTGGGGAGGGGCCCAAGAATTTGCATTTCTTCCGGGTTCTCTGGAGCTGCTGATGTTGAGGGTCTAGTAGGACACTTTGAAAACAGCTGTAGTAATAGCTCAGGGCTATATAGTGCACTGTATACAAGGAGCTTGTGATCTCAAAGAAAATATCTTTGCAATAGCAAAGATGACTTCTTGAATTTCTCAAGAGGGGACAGAATTCTGGCAAAGCTTTGCTGAAATGACTTAGGTAAATTTACCTCCTGTGAAGCTCAGTAGATGGGTTTCAGTTATCAAACATTGCTTTGGAAGATTTTTCTGCCATTTAATAGCCCTAAGATTTAGGACAAAATTTATCTTCCTTTCCATGCCTCACTTTCTCAGGTACAAAATGCAAAGAGAAAAGACCTATCAGGCTAAGTGATTATAAATATTCAGGAAATAATATGGGGGTTGGGATTTGGCTCAGTGGGTAGAGCGCTGTGCTGTAGTCTCTGAGGTCCCGAGTTCAATTCCCAGCACCACAAAAATGGGAGAAGGGCCTGACAATCCACTCCCAAGGCAATCCCGAAGCACTCAGCCATTGAAAATCCTATGAGGGTTGCTATGAGTCAGATACCGACTCCATGGAACCTAACAACAACAACAACATCGTAAAGACCTTAGCATACAATGTGGCATAATGTAAGCAAAAATAAATCTTAGTCCCTGTTTCTTACTAAAGATTCATATTGTATAATTCTTAGGACATGTGTTTTAGCTTTTTCTTTTGGATACCTCTTGTTGTTAGGTGCCATTGAGTCGGTATCCGACTCATAGCGACTCTCTGTACAACAGGGGAAACACTATTGTCATTGCTTCTCTGCTGTTCATAGGGTTTTCAATGGCTGATTGATTTTTGGGAGGGGGTTGCCAGGTCCTTCTCCCAAGCCTACAGCTTCTGGTGTTCCCAGGTGGTCTCCCATCCAGGTACTAACCAGGCCCGACCCTGCTTAGCTTCCCAGATCTGACAGAATTGGATGCCTCAGTGGTATGACTGCAGGCCACTATCCTCACTAGCCCTTTGTAAAATAATGTTTTATTTAAATCTAAATTGACACATAAAATTATAATAAATTGAGGATTTTACATTACTATCATGAGAAAACCTTCATTTGGCTGAGAAGAGAAACTCCTCAATTAAATTAGAAAAGAAATTAATGTCCCCAATTAAAATTTAAAAAGGTAGTAGAAGATAGTAAGAGATGTTTAATAAGTATTTACTTATTCATTTTGGTGGCATAATTTTTAATTTTTAGTAAGGATTTAAGCTTATGTGATAGAGGGAAATATATCTTATGATTACAGAGATCATAACCAGATCTACTTTAACTATATATCTGAACCATATGCTTAATTCTCTATTACTCAATTTATCATCACAATCACTTATTTTTTTAAAAAATGCTTTGTAAAGGCTGGGTGTGATGGCTCATGTCTGTAATCCCTGTCATTCAGGGGGCAGAGGCAGGAGGATTGCAGGTTTTAGGCGAGAGGCAGCCTGCATAACTTAGGAGATCCTGTCTCAAGATAAAAAATAGAAAATGGGCTGGGATGCAGCCTAGTGGGAGAACACTTACAAAGTATGTGCAAATCCCTTGCTCAACCCACTTGTACCACAAAAATAAAGCTTTGTAAAACGACTTCCACGTGATATATGATCTATACTTTTTCCTCTTTTAATAATTCCCTCAAATCTCTGGTAGGACTAAAATGCTCAGAGGTTTTACAAATATTTTCTCAATGGTGTTCAGATCAAATTTTGTCTATTTACAATAAATATAAGGTAATTTTTCAAATTCTAGCTGAGAAGTACATAAATTGCATTCCTCTTTTTTTAGCAGTAAGCAACCATTCTAATATCACCACTGTCCTGAAAATAAGTATTCTTTGGGGAAAAATGAAATACAGGATTTTAAAAGTAATTAGGAACAGAAGGAGAGTAGTTGAAATAAAGAAAAAAATTAAGAATCCTAATGGGGAAAAGTTCAGAGTAAATGAGAAGTTAAAATTTTATTTCTTCTCCTCCCTGGTACTTAGAACCTGCACATAAATTGTTAATCAATATTCAATAGGAAAGAATAAAAGTAAATTATATATTTGATCCTTCTAGGGCCTTTGACTGGCTCATTCCTGTGCTTCTCATAATCATGGTCATTTAGCAAGAGTTTTTGTTTTCCTTTTTGGGTATCTCAATTCATCAACCATTCTAATAGTTTTCTTTTAATATTTGATAGTGGAGATTTAAGTAAAGGGAAGAAAAATATGAGATGCTCTTATCATTTCTTACTGTACTTATGAGTCATTTTACTCATGACCCAGATGATTTCCCCAACAATAATACAGTATCTCATAATGCAATCCTAGATGGATATCCAATCACTTTAATCAACTTCCACCAAGTCTAAAAAAATAAAATGCCCTTTATGACTAACTTGGTGGTCAGAGATAAAGTTGTCAGGATCTCTCTTTTAAACAGCCTGGTCTAAAAGCCACCATTGGCTTCTAGCCCCTCCCCATAATTGGAAAAAAATTGAATTCAACTTGTGAGCCTTGAGCTATTATAATGATTAAATCATATTTTTCTGATTCCAAGCCATGTGTCTATATTTCTGCTATATAAAAGCAAGAGAAGTCAGGAAAGGGATAGCCAATAAATGAAGGAATATTATAAGAAAATAACTACAATTCTCTTTAAAGATCATCTATAGATGAGAATGTTGCTCATTACTTTGTGAATGGGCATCATTTCCTTATAGAACTGTAACCCTAGATATCACTTTTTCTCTCTCTCACACAAAACTGGATTAACATCTGAGACAGTATTAATCTGGAGAAATGATTTGCCTTGTAATGGGTTTTTAAAAAGAAAAAAAGTATTCTGTATAAGGAAAAAAGGTCCTACTACAAGTTACCAAAATTTCTCTCATTTCCCTATCTTTGGCTTTGTCTAGTCTTCCAGTTTCTAAAGAGTTTCATCACATTTTTATAATGAAAAATGCAATATCCATGTATTTAGTGTAAATGTGAGTCAAAGGAATATGAATATATTGCTTCAAAGTTAAACAAGTGAATTAAATTAATAAACTCTTACTTATTTTTAATTTACCAGTCTAATGTTTTATTACTTTAAAATTCTGTTGACTGGTATAAAGCTAATGCTTAATAAATACATTGAATCAAGTAATAAACAAAAACTATTGAACAAAGCTAGTGAATATTTTCTATTAAATACTTAAAATAATGGGAGAAGGGCCTGGCAATCCACTCCCAAGGCAATCCCGAAACAGACAGCCATTGAAAACCCTATGAGGGTCGCTATGAGTCGGATACCAACTCGACGGCACCTAACAACAACAACAACAACAACTTAAAATAATGCTGGAAAATAAAATTTCAAATATTTTAACCCCATCTATTAGGGAGTTGTGCTAATTTCACTGGTTTTGGTGGGGGGTGGCTAGAATAATTGTAAGTTTTTTTTGTTTTCTAAATCAGTGTGGTATCCTACTCAACACTGCTTTCACAGATTTACCTAAGAATTTTTAGCTGAAAAGTAACGAGAATATTCATAATACCATACATGAGTTACCCAACTTGTGGATATTAATCCTACTAAATATGTACAACTACTATAATAAATTTTGTTGTTAGGTGCCATCAAGTTGGGTCCGACTCATTGCGACCCTGTGTACAACAAAATGAAACCCTACTTGACACTGTGCCATGCCTGGCACTATGTCAGTGCTTCTCTGCTATTCATAGGGTTTTCAGTGGCTGGTTGTTTTATTTTGGGGGGATGGGCTACTAGGTCTTTCTGGCAAGCCTATAGCACAGGATTTTCCCAGTTAGCCTGCCATCCAAGTACTAACCAGGCCTTACCCTGCTTAGCTTTGTAGATTTGACTGGATCAGGTGTCAGAGTAGTGCAGGTGCAGGCATAATAAGTTTAGCATATTATTTTTCCTATTTTATAGATAAAAGGTTGAAACTCAAGGAATTTGAATATCATGCTCTTCCAAGTCCAGAGAGGTCATTAGGTATCTGTGAACCAGGCATATCAAACTCTAAACTCTGTTTTTAATCATAATGTAATTCTGGAAAGTAACATAGCTGCACTAAAGACACTGGCTTACAGAAGTGTGAAGTCACTTTCATAACAAAAGAAGGGAGGCTAAATTTCAGATTGTTTTGGCTGGAATATGTTGAGATTCGATTTCAATCTATTCTTTGGGTAATGACAATTTGAGATGAGTCTTTTATTGCTATTATAGTAGAGATCTTCATTTATGTCCAGCAATGAAGGAAGGGACTTTGTTCCTTGGGCAAATGACCCCACTGGGAATTTTTTGAAACCTGTATATAGGGACACTCTAAAGACAAAACAGCTGTTTGATATTATTAACTCTGTATATTATGCCTCGGGCTGGGATTTAGCTCAGTTGGTAGAGCACCGCTCTGCAGTCTCTGAGGTCCTGAGTTCTATTCCCAGCACTGCAAAAATGGGAGAAGGATGTGGAAATCCACTCCCAAGGCAATCCCGAAACAATCAGCCATTGAAAACCTTATGAGGGTCACTATGAGTTAGACATGACTTGACAGCACCTAACAATAACATATCATGCCTCATAGTGTAAATTCATATGTCAGCCCTCCCACTGATAGACATGACGAAGAATTTGACTGGAGAAACTACAGCCTAATAACTTAGGTATAGCTGGAGAAAGCCTGCCCTATATGAAAATAGAGGAAACTTTACAAATATAACCCCCAATCAAGGCATTTGAAGGGGCTAGTCAAGGCAATAATGTATTAGTAATATTGTTAAATATTCTTCCAAAAATAATTTCATTGCCTGAATATCAATGTGTTGTTGCTTATTCTTATGTTATTTAATACAGAGCCATGTGTCTCCGTGGCTAGGGATTAGCTCAGTTGGTAGAACGCTGCTCTGTGCGTTCTGAGGCCCTGCATTCAATCACCAGCACCATAAAAATGGGAGAAGGATCTGGCAGCCCACTCCTGAAACAATCAGCCACCAAAAACCTTATGAATAGCGGAGAAGCACTGACATAGTGCTGGGCATGGCATAGTGTTGGGGAGCATTTCATTCTGTCATACATAGGGTCACTGTGAGTTGGACCCAACTCATGACACCTAACAACATCACCTAATATCCACATATGTCACATAATGACATTTTTGTCAGACTAACCACATATATAACAATGGTCCTTTAAGACCATATCACCTATTGAAGTTGTTGTTAGATGCTGTCAAGTCCCATCCAACTCATAACCACCCTCATAGGGTTTTCAATGGCTATTGGTTTCTGGATTGCTTTGGGAGTGGATTGCCAGGTCCTTTCCTTGCTTTTTGTGATGCTGGGGATTGAACCTGGGTCCTCAGAGACTGAGGAGCAGCACTGTACCCAAAGAGCTAAATCCCAGCCCATTGAAGTTGTAGTCATCTTAATTTGTATTAAGTACACTCTGTATGGTTATATAATAACAAAACTGCACAATAATACACATCTCAGAATATATCCCTATAGTTACATAACACATGATTGTATTGTATTAACACATTTATATATTAATGTGTAATATAAATCATTTAACTTAAACATGTTTATTATTATAGAACACTGTATTATTTCATATTTCCCATAGTACTGAGTAACAAATTATTTTTATTATGCAAATTAATGCACATTCTGGTAGATAGAATTTTATGGATATCCATAAATATGTCTTTGCTTGATTGCATTTTGTATATTGCAGCCTGGCTCAGAGTAGATACCCAATTAGAACACATAGTCTTATTGAATTTAAGAAATAGTATATATTATTGAGACAATAATCCAGTAATTCTTTGTATCATATTTGGTGCACAAAACCCAAAGATACTTCAAAGACCTATAACCATTCACTGAGAGTGCTAAGGTCTGCTGAAAATTTAATAAAGAATTATTTAATGTGAGTGACCTGCTAAGTCCTGGTCAGTCACACTACTTTCCTGGTATATTTCAATTACTTCTTGGCATTCAACGCTGTGTGCCTCCTTCCATCTGCCTTCTAAAAACATTCCTTCTTGCTTTTCACCTATTATAACCATTTAAATAAAATTGCCTATTTTCATCAGGAACTGATTTTATGCATTATTAGCTAGTAAATAAGTATTGAATTGTTACTATATGACCTGCATTCTAATGTACACTTTAGAAAAATACTTGGAGTAGGTCTGTGTGATTTGAGGACATGGTAGTTTCCATCATTAAATAATTTACATTATATTAGACAATAAAATGACTCAGAGTTCAGATTCAGAGTTCAGAGTTCAGATTAAGAGAGAAGATAAAGCAGTGTTGTTGTTGTTGTTGTTGTTAGGTGCCATCCAGTCGAGTCCGACTCATAGCGACCCTGTTAGGGTTTTCAATGGCTGACTGTTTCAGGATTACCTAGGGAGTGGGTTGCCATGTCCTTCTCCCAGTTTTGCGGTGCTGGGAATCAAACCCGGGACCGCAGAGACTGCAGTGCAGTGTTCTACCAACTGAGCTAAATCCCAGCCCCATAAAGCAGTGTAGGCTAAAGTAATTGGAAGACATTCACAGAAGGGCTGGGACCTGAAAAAATTCCTAAAAATGAGAGAAATTTGAAGAAAGAAAGGGAGGTGGGCACGTTAGGCCAAAGGAAGAATATAATGAAAAGTATTAAAAAATAGCATCCTCATTGGTTGTGATGAGTCACACCTGTAATCCCAGCAATTTGGGAGACTAAAGCAGCAGGATTGCAACTTTGTGGCCAGAGGCAGCCTACGTAATTTAGCAAGGCCCTGTCTCAAAAAAAAAAAAAAAAAAAAAAAAAAAAAAAAAAAAAAAAAAAAAAAAAAAAAAAAAAAAAAAAAA
>VMDO01018960.1:0-40872 GCA_007922755.1 Pedetes capensis
AAAAAAAAAAAAAAAAAAAAAAAAAAAAAAAAAAAACCCTGTACATATAATTTTCTTGTTGAAGTGAAAATGGCATGACAAAATCATTTTATTGTTTTTTCTGTTTTGGTTTGTTTTCGGGTATGAAGGGGTTGAATCCAGGACCCCATACATGCTAGACGTCTCTACCACTAAGCTTCACCCCCCAGCCCTTTTTTATTTTATTTTTTTTTAATTTGGAGACAGGGTCTCACTAAATTGTGCAGGCTGCCTATTGTCTCAAACTCACAATCCTCCTGCTTCAACCTCCAAAGTAGCTTGGATTTCAGTTGTGCCATTCTGCCCAGGGACAAAATCATTTGAAAGGGAGTAATTCAGTGGCATTTACTGTATTCACAATGTTATGCATCCACTACCGCTATCTAGTTCTAAATCATGTGCATCACCCTAAAAGGAAATCCTGTACCTCAACAAGCATTTTTCATTTCCACTGTGCCCTGGCTTCAATTTTTTTTGAGGTTTATCTGCTTCCTTTCTGTATAGATTTACTTATTCTGCACATATCTTATGAAAAGATTTATATAATATGTAAACTTTCATGCTTGGTGTTGTTTTTGAGGTTCATTCATGTTGTGGCATCTGTCAGTATTGCATTCATTTATATGACTAAATAATATTTCACTGTATATATAGATTGCAGTTTATCCATTCGTCCATTGATACACATCTGGGCTATTTCCATCTTATGACTATTGTGATTAGTGTGGCCTTATTTGAGGACTTGTTTTCAATACTTTTAGGAATGAAATTGGTGGGGCACATAGTAATTCTGTGTAACTTCTGTAGGACCTGCAAAACTGTATTCCACAGCACCTAAACCAATTTACATTCCTATCAGCCAAATATAACGGCTCCAATTTCTTCACCTCCTGGCCAACACTGGATATTGTCTGTTTTGTTGTGGAGCAGGGTCGGGAGGGGGGGAGTTGTTTAATGATTATAACCAACCTGGGGTTGGGGTTTAGCTCAGTTGGTAGAGTGCTACTCTGGGCACTATGAGGCCCTGAGTTCAATCCACAGTACCACAAACACAGGAGAAGGACTTAGCAGCCCACTCCTGAAGCAATCTTGAAAACATCAGCCATTAAAAACCCTATGAAGGTCGCTATGACTCAGACCTAACAACAACAAATAGCCATCCTAGTGGGTAGGATGTAGTACCACATCTTGGTTTTGATTTGCATTTCCCTAATGGCTAGTAATGTTGGGCATTTTTTCATGTATTTGTTGACTGTATATCTTCTTTGGAGAAATATCTACTCAACCTCTTAGTCCTCCTACCCCCCTTTTCGGCTATATTGTTGTTGTTGTTGTTGTTAGGTAACATCAAGTTGAGTCTGACTCATAGTGACCCTATCTACAGCAGATCAAAACACTCCCCGATTCTGTGCCAGGGACACAATCTTATTTATGTTTAAGCCCATTGTTGAAGACACTGTGTCAGTCCATCTGGTGGAGGGTTTTCCTTTTTCTCGTTGACCTACCACTCTCCCAAACATGATGCCTTTCTCCAGGGATTGGTCTCTACATGTCTGAAATACATAAGACACAGTCTGGCCATCCTTGCTTCCAAGGAGCACTCTGGTTGCACTTCTTCAAGGACAGATCTGTTGGTTCTTTGGGCAGTCCATGGTATATTCAATAGACGTCTTCTGCACTGTAATTCAAAAGCATCAATTCTTTTCCTGTCTCCCTTGTTCATATCCAGCTTTCACAACCATATGATGTGACTGAAAATACCATGGCATGAGTCAGGCACACCTTCATCATCAATGTGACATCTTTACTTTTCAATACTCTAAAAGAGATCTTTTGCCACAGCTTTTCCCAGAGCAATATGTCTTTTGATTTCTTGACTGGGGTTTCCATGGTTGTTGATTATAGAGCCAAGCAAAGCAAAATCATGGATAACCTCAATCTTTTCTCCATTTATTGTGAAGTTGCGCACTGACCCAATTGTAAGGATTTTTGTTTTGTTGATGTTTAATTGCAACCCATACTGCAGGCTATGATCTTTGGTCTTCACCAGTAAATGTTTTAAATCCTCTTCACTTTCATCAAGGAGAGTTGCGTCATCTGCATAACACAGGTTGTTAATGAGTCTTCCTCCAATCCTGATGCTGCATTCTTTCTCATAAAGTCCAGTTTCTCAGATTTTTTGCTGAGCATATACATTGAAGAGATATGGTTAAAGTATACAGCCCTGACACCTTTTTCAACTTTAAGCCGGGCAGCGTTTCATTGTTCTAGTCAAACAATTGCCTCCTGGTTCACGTACATATTCCTTGTGAGTACAATTAAGTGCTCTGGTATTCCCATTTTCTGAAGTGTTATCCATAATTTGCACTTCCCTAATGGCTAGGGATATTGAGCATTTTTTCATGTGTTTCATGGCTTTACGGACCTCTTCATTTGAGAACTGTCTATTCAGTACCTTTGCCCATTTGTGTATTGGATTGTTTGTTTTCTTGGGAATTTATTTCTTGAATTTTTTATAAATTCTGGTAATTAGACCTTTGTCTGATGTATAGGATGCGAAAATTTTTTCCCATTCAGTGGTGGTTTCCTTGATGCTGTTAATTGTTTCTTTTGCTGTACAGAACCTTTTTAATTTCATGTAATCCCATTTATCTGTTCTTGTTGCAATTTCTTGAGCAACTGGAGTCCTATTAAGGAAATACTTTCCTATGCCTATATGATGGAGTGTATTGCCTATCTTGCCTTCTATAAGTTTTAAAGTTTCTGGTTTTATGTTGAGATCTTTTATCCATTTTGAGTTAACTCTCATGCATATTGAGAGATGCAGGTCAGTTTTTATTTTTCTGCATGTGGATGACCATGTTTCCCAGCACCATTTACTGAAAAGGCTATTCTTTTTCCAGTTTACTTGCTTTGCTCCTTTGTCAAAAATAAGGTGGCTATAGGTGTGTTGAGGTATTTTTGGGTCTTCTATTGTGTTCCAGATGTCTTCAGGCCTATTTTTGTGCCAGTACCAAGCTGTTTTTGCTACCACTGCCCTATAGTATAGCTTGAAGTCAGGGATTGTGATTTCACCTGCATTAGTTTTGCAGCTTAAGAGTGCTCTGGCTATATGTGGTCTTTTGTGGTTCCATATATATTTTTGGATGATTTTTTCAATTTCTGTAAAGTCAGTCAGTGGAATTTTAATGGGTATTGCATTAAATCTATAGATTGCTTTTGATAGGATAGCCATTTTTACAATATTAATTCTCCCTATCCAGGAGCAGGGGAAGTCTTTCCATTTTTCGGTGTCCTCTGCTATTTCTTTCTTTAATGTTTTGAAATTTTCCTTGTAGAGATCTGAGGGGTCTTTTGTTAGATTGATTCTAAGGTATTTAATTTTCTGGTGGGCTATTGTGAAAGGGGGGCTGGGATTTAGCTCAGTTGGTAGAGCGCTGCGCTGCAGTCTCTGAGGTCCCGAGTTCAATTCCCAGCACCGCAAAAATGGGAGAAGGACCTGGCAACCCACTCCCAAGGCAATCCCGAAACAGTCAGTCATTGAAAACCCTATGACAGTCACTATGCAGATACCGACTCAATGGCACCTAACAACAACAACAACAAATTGTGAAAGGTATTTTTTTCTGAAATTTCCTTCTCTTCCTGTTTGCAGTTGTTATAAAGAAAAGCTATTGATTTTTGTGTGTTGATTTTATAACCTGCCACTTTGCTGAAGGAGTTGATTAGTTCTAGAAGTTGAGGTTTTGGGGTCTTTCAGGTATAGAATCATATCATCTGCAAGTAAAGATAATTTGACTTCTTCATTGCCAATCTGTATCCCTTTGATTTCTTTCTCTTGTCTGATTGCCCTGGTGAGGACTTCAATTACTATATTAAATAGAATAGGAGGCAGAGGACATCCTTGCCTTGTTCTGGATTTAAGAGGAAATGGTTTCAGTTTTTCTCCATTTAACATAATGTTGGCTGTAGGTTTGTCATAAATGGTTTTTTATGATGTTAAGGTATTTGCCTGTTATACCTATCTTCTCCAGCGTTTTTATCATGAATATGTGTTGCACTTTGTCGAAGGCCTTTTCAGCATCAATTGAGATGATCATGTGGTTTTTGTTTGCCAGTTTCTTGATATGTTGGATTACATTAATTTATTTCCATATGTTGAACCATCCTTGCATCTGTGGAATAAATCCCACTTGGTCTTGGTGAATAATCTTTTTCATATGCTGCTGCATTCTGTTTGCCAAAATTTTATTAAATATTTTTGCATCTAAATTCATAAGGGAGATGGGCCTATAATTCTCTATCTTAGATGAATCTTTTCCTGGTTTAGGTATCAGGGTGATGGTAGCTTCATAGAATGAATTTGGGAGTGTTCCCTCCTTTTCTATTTTTTTGGAATAATTTGAAGAAGACAGGTATTATATCTTCTTTAAAAGTTTGGTAAAATTCTGCTGTGAACCCATCAGGACCTGGGCTCTTTGTTGGGAGACTTTTTATTACCTTTTCTATTTCTGTATATGTAATGGGCTTACTTAGGTCAGTTATGTCTTCTGGGGTTAGCTTTGGTAAGTCATACATGTTAATAAATTTGTCCATTGAATGATATCTTTTATGTCATGCCACAACTCATCTGGTCTCCTATTATTTGTGTCTAATGCTTTTTTTATTTATTTATTTTTATTTTTATTTTTTTGCGGTACTGGGGGTTGAACCCAGGGCCTTGCGCTTGCATGCTCTGCAAGTGCTAGTCACTGAGCTGCACCCTCAGCCCATTTTTTACTTTTTGAGGCAGGGTCTTGCTAAGTCATGCAGACTGCCTCTGGTCTCAAACTTGTGATCCTCCTGACTCTGCTTCCTGAGCCGCTGGGGTTACAGGCGTGTGCCGCTGTGCCCAGCTTGTGTCTAATGCATTAAACCTATTCTTGAGGTGGTCTCTGAAGTCAGGTGGGATATACCTTGGCTCTCATACACTTGTTCTAATTTTCTTCAGCTTCAGTTTGAACTTGCATATGAGAAGTTGATGGTCTAATCCACAATTTGCACTGTGTCTTGTTCTGACATTTGATATAGAGCTTTTCCATCATCTCTTTCCTCATATATAGTCATTTTGGTTCCTGTATGTTCCTTCTGGTGAAGTCCATGTATATAGTCACTGTGTAGGTTGAAAAAATGTATTTGCAATGAAAAAGTTATTGGTCTGACAAAATTCTATCATGCAATCTCCAGCATCGTTTTTGTCACCAAGAACATATTTTCCAACTACTGAGACTTCTTTGTTTCCAACCTTTGCATTCCAGCCCCCACAGTGCGGCAAACTAACAGACATGTGGGGGTTTTGGAGATATATATATATATATATATGTATATATATATATGCCACATTTTGTTTATCAATTCATTTGTTGATGGACATTTGGATTGCTTCTGCGTCTTGGCTATTGTGAATATTATGAATAATGTTGCTGTGAATGTTGTTAGGTGCCATGGAGTCATGTCTGACTCATAGTGACCCTATGTGCAACAGAATGAAACATCCTCCTACACTATTTCAGTGCTTCTCTGCTATTCATAGAGTTTTCAATGGATGGTTGTTTCGAGATTATTTGGGGAGTGGGCTGCCAGGTGGTGCTGAGGATTGAACCCAGTGCCTCAGAACATGCAAAGCAGCACTCTACCAACTCAGCTAAACACCAGACCACTGCTGTGAATATGGGTGTTCAAATATCACTTGGAGACTCTGCTTTCAATTCTTTTGGCCATATACCCAGAGCGCCTGGAGTTTAGCTCAGTTGCTAGAGTGCTTCTCTGCATTGTCTGAGGCCCCAGGTTTGATCCTCAACAGCATAAAAGCAAGAGAAGGACCTGGCAACCCTCTGCTGGAACAATCCCCAAACAATCAGCCATTGAAAACCCTATCAATAGCAGTGAAGCACTGACATAGTACTGGGCATGGCACAGTGTTGGGGAGTGTTTCATTCTGTTGTACATAAGGTCACTATGAGTCAGACCCTACTCAACAGCACATAACAGCAACCTATACCCAGAATTGTGATTGCTGGATCATATAGATTTAATTTTTGTTTTGTTTTTTGAGACAGGGTCTCAAAATATAGGTCTCACTATATAGCCCAGGCTGGCCTTGAACTCTTGATCCTTCTGCCTCGGCTTCCCAAGTGCCAAGTCCTGGGATTGGAGATGTGTGCCACCGCATCTGGCTAATTTTTGTTGTTGTTGTTGTTGTTGTTCAGACAGGTCTCACCAGGTTACTCTGGCTGGCCTCAAACTCTCAGTTCTCCTGCCTCTGCTTCCCAAGTGCTAGTTCTGTTTTTTATTTTATTTTTTTGAGGAATCTCTATATTCTTTAGAGAATTCTCAGTTCTATTGCATTTGTCTCTATGGCTATCCTATGCTAGTTACACATTGTTTTGATTCCTGTGGCTTTGTGGTAAGTTTCAAAATAAGGACATGTGAGTCTTCCAACTTTATTTATTTATTTTTTCAATATAGGTTAGCTCTTCAGGAGCTCTTGCAATTCCATAAGAGGTTTAGGATCAGCCTTCCATTTATGCATATTGGTTGGAGTTTTGATAGGAATTGCATTAAATCTGTACATCAATTTGGAGAATACTGCCATACTGACAATAATAAATCTTCCAACCTATGAGCAAGGATGCTTTCCATTTTCCTAGATCTTTTTGAATTTCTTTCAGCAATGTTTTGTGTTTTCCAGTATGCAAGTCTTTCAGCTCTTTGATTAATATTATTCCTAGGTATTTTATTGTTTTGTATTCCATTGTAAGTGGAATTGTTTTCTTAACCCTCATCATATTGTTCATTGCTGATATATTAAAAACTGATTTTATCATGTTGATGTTATACCCTAAATCTTTGCTGAATTTTTTAATTAATTATAATAGCTTTCTTGGGGATTCTTTGGAATTTTGTACATGTAAGTCCATGTCACCTACAAAGATAGTTTTACTTCTTCCATTCTAATTTCTATTCCTTTTATTTATTTTTCTTTCCTATTTCTGGGTAGAACTTCTTGTACAAAGTAGAATAAAAATGGCAGAAAAGAATCCTAAGTAGGAAGTCTTGATTGTACATTTTAGAATTACCTGAAAACTTTTAAGAAATACAAATACCTCATACCCACACAACTATGGCCACCAATCTTTGACAAAGAGGCTAAGGATGCAAATTGGAGAAAAGATAGCCTCTGCAACAAATGGTGCTGGGAAACTTGGATTTCCATCTGCAGAAAAATGAAAACAGACCCATACCTCTCAATTTGCATGAGAGTCAACTGGAAATGGATAAAAGACCTCAACATAAAATGAGAAACCTTAAAACTACTAGAAGAAAAGATAAGAAACATGTTCCAACACAAAAGCATAGGAAAGCACTTCATTAGTAAGATTCTAATTCCTCAGGAAATTGCACCAAAAATAGACAAATGGAATTACATGAAATTAAAAAGCTTCTGTACAACAAAGGAAACAATCAACAGAGTTAAGGAAGAGTCCACTGAATGGGAGAAAATCTTTGTATCCTACACATCCAATAGAGGACTAATTTCTAGAATTTACAAAGAACTTGAGAAAGCAAATCCCAAGACAACAAATTACCCAATACATGAGTGGGCAAAGGAAATGACAATTCTCAAATGAAAATGTTCATAAGGCTAAGAAGCACATGAAAAAATGTTCAGTATCCCTAGCCATTAGGGAAATGCAAATCAAAACAACTCTGAGATTCCACCTAACTCCAGTAAGAATGGCCAACATCAACAAAACAAAGAATAACAAATGCTGGCCAGGACATGGAAGAAAAGGAACCCTCTTACACTGTTGGTGGGACTATAAATTGGTTCAACCACTTTGGAAATCAATATGGAGATACCTCAGAAAACTAAAAGTAGAACTGCCATCTGACCCAGCTATACCATTCCTGGGAATATACCCAAAGGGAGACAAGTTGTTATACCACAGAGACACCTGCATCTCCATATTCAATGCAGCACTCTTCACAATAGCAAGGATATGGAACCAACCAAGGTGCCCATCAACAAAAGAATGCATTAAAAATTACGGGACATACACAATGGAATACTCAGCAATCAAAAATGAAATAATGTCATTTGCAGCAAAATGGATGGAACTAGAGAATATCATCTTAAGTGAATAAACACAAGCTCAAAAAGAGAACTACCATATGTTCTCATATGTGGGAGCTGAATCTTACTTAAAGGAAGAAAAAAATCCTATACACAAATTGATATATAAAAATGCACACTTAAACTTAGCAAAGAAGGGACAGTATAAAGAGTAGAAAGGAGGGAGGGAACTAGCAAAGGGAAGCAAAGATTGTCAAACGTGGTATGGGGAGGTGAATCAACCAACGTAGAGGGATAGAAGGAGACAGGATAATCTTAATGTAAACAATACAACATGAATACATGGGAAATTTTGTAAGTGGATGAAAGTGTAACCAAATGCAATGTAACAGTTGCATAATGGAAAAGGCAAGTGTTGTATTCCTCTTCCTCTGTACCCCACCAACATTTATCAATAAAGGGGAAAAAAGAAATACAAACACCTGGAATTTCAACTCCATTTTCTCTGTGGTCTCCTTCTTCCTTCATTATTATAGCTGGCCTTATAAAAGCTAGTTTTGCAAATCAACTGAAAGCTTTTAACTGATGGATATTTGGTATGGTGCACTTCCTTATACACAAATGGCTTATACCTACCTTTGCCCTAAAAATTGTCATTGCTCCCGAGAGACTTGGCCATGTTTACCACATTTAGTTGCAATGTCTGGTTGTGTAATTGTCAATCTCATGCAAAAACAACAACTTTTTAAAGCCTTACAATGCAACTTTTTGTTGTTGTTTTACTGAGGGATTGAACCCAGGGCCTTATACATACTTTGCAAGCACTCTACCACTGAGATGCACCTCCAGCCCCCTTTTTAATTTTTTATGTTGAGACAGGATCTCACTAAGTTATGAGATTGCCTCAAATTCGTGATCCCTCTACCTCTGCCTCCCATATGTCTGGGATTACAGACATGCGCCACTGCACCTGGCCTAACCATGCAATAATCTTGAACACATGTTCAGCAACAAGTAGCAAATCGAAATTTTGAAATTTGCTTCATGCAGTACTGCTCTGTTAAGTAACTTATTTGCAGAACAGCAAATGAATATAGAATAATTGTACTGTAAACAACTGTGACAACTTACCTTTGTGCCTGTGGTTATCAATTCACTTGGCACTGATTTAACACTGGATTTGATTTTTCAAATGCTAAAATATAAAGGAATTCAAGGCTTGGAATTGAGAAAACATGGAATATTGCAGTTAAAAAAAAAAAAAGAATGAGAACAAACTGGGCACAGTGATGCACATCTGTAGTCCTAGGTACTTGGGAGGCTGAGGCAGGAGAATCACTTGAGCACTGGTGTTTCAGGCCAGCCTCATCGACATAGTGAGACTGTCTCAAAAAATAAAATAAATAAATAAATAAAATAACAGTAAAAAAGAGAAAGGTTTCTATGAATGAGGATGATGTGGTTTCCCAGATACATTGTTGAGTGAGAAAAGCAAGTTACTTTTTTTTTGTAAAAAAGAAAGGGAATAATAAATTAGAGATGCACTTGTTGTTTGAAAAGATACCAACAAAGGATAAAACCAACTAATCGTTTACGTTCAGTGAATGTCAATGGGGTGCAGAGTGTGGGGATAAAATAAGATTTTTCAGTGTATTCCTTTTGTAAAATTTTGACTTTTATGTAAATGGTTATAAATATTTTTTAAAGGAAATAGGGTAAAAAAAAAAAATTGGGCCAGTCGTGGTGGCGCACACATGTAATCCTAGCAACTCAGGAAGCAGAGGCAGGAGGGTCGCAAGTTCGAGATCAGAGGCAGTCTGCGTAACTTAGCCAGACCCTGTCTCAAAAAGGAATAAATGGGCCGGGGGTGCAGCTCAGTGGTCCAGAACTTGCAAAACATGCAGGCGCGAGGCCCTGGGTTCAACCCTCAGTACCACAAAAAAAAAAAAAAAAAAAAAAAAAAAAAAAAAAAAAAAAAAAAAAAAAAAAAAAAAAAAAAAAAAAAAAAAAAAAAAAAAAAAAAAAAAAAGAGAGAGAAAATTGGTCTAGAGGTGTAGTTGAGTGATAGAGTACTTGCCTAGTATTTGCCAGTCCTTAGGTTTGGTCCCCAGCACTGCAACACAAACCAAACCACAAAATTGAATATGAAAAGACAAATTGGCCAAACAATGTATATCAAATTGAAGTATGTTATTGTTGTGGTAAGGTGTAACTGAATTGGGTCTGACCGTAGAGACCTAGGTATTACAGAACAAAACACTCCCCTGCCCTGTGCTATGGGCGGCAATATGTCAGTGCTTCCCTGCTGTTAATAGGATTTTCAAAGGCTGATTGTTTTGGGATTGTTTCAGGGGAGGGCTGCCAGGTCCTCCTCCAATTTTTGTAGTGTTAGGGATCTAATCCAGGGCCTCAGAGCATGGAGAGTAAGCACTCTTCCAGCTGAGCTAAATGCCAGCCCAAATGAAGTATAATCAGACGAAAATAAATTTCAAGCAACTTTTGAGAGCCAGACATGGAATTGCACATCTGGAGTCCCAGCTACTCAGAAGACTGAGGCAGGAGTATCACTTGAGGATAGGAGCTCAGGACCAGCCTGGGCAAGAAAAGGACATCTCCATCTCAAATAAAGCTGAACTTGTTTGTGTGTTTGTTTAGATCGAACACAAGGACTCAGGCATGCTAGGCAAGCACTCTACCCCTGAGCTATATATGCTCCCAGCCAAAAGAAAACAAAGCATACTTTTGAACACAGTATTGTAACTATATGTCTCTAGTAGAAGATATATTCTCAAGACTAAAAGAACTGTGAGGAGATTTAAATGTTACTTAATAAGTCTGTTAATATTAGTCATGTTAGTCTCATAGATGTGGAAGAGTTTTGTACATACTGTAAGATAGAGCAGATAAATCCATTGATGTCTTGGGAACCAAAATTTTCACTGTGGGATATACAAATATGAAAACACTATAGAAGAAGTATCAGTATATACTCATATTTTTTAAACAAAATTAAGGACTGCTTAGCTTATCTGATAGGATCTAGAGGCAATGACACCCCCTACTAACAATGAGCATGCCTACTACCCAGATTTTGGTTTCTAAGTGCCTTACTGAAAAGAGCAAGAGGATTTAGAGAATTATGTTGGGCAAAATAAGAACTAGTCTGAGGCAAACAAGAATAAAGTGAATCTAGAATATTTATGGTAGAAAGATGTCTCAAAGATTAATGGGTTTGTGTCAAAAAGGCAAAAAGGTAAAGATATTCTGGTTCTAAATAGGAAGAAAACAGTCAGACAAATCCAGTGTGTGTGCTGTTCTACAAGACAACTGGCTTGAAAATTTCAAAATCAACGTCCTAAAAGATAAAGGAAAAAAAAAAAGAATGATGTAGGAGGCAGTTGTTCTCTATGAGTTGGACCTGTCTTGATGGCACCTAACAACAACAACAAAAGTACTTAATCAATGCAAGGCATGAACTTTGATTAGATCCCATGTAGTGTAAGGTTGAGGGGCTGGGATTCAGCGCAATTGGTAGAGTGCTGCGCTACAGTCTCTGAGGTCCTGAGTTCAATTCCCAGCACCACAAAAATGGGAGAAGGGCCTGGCAATCCACCTCCAAGGCAATCCTGAAACAGTCAGCCATTGAAAACCCTATGAGGGCCACTATGAGTCAGATACCGACTCGACGGCACCTAACAACAACAATAACAAGTGTAAGGTTGAGGAAGGAAAGGTTAAAAAGACATTTTAGAGACAACTGACAAAAATTAAAATAGAACTGGCTGGGCATCACGGCACGAGCCTGTTATCTGAGTGACTTGGAAGGCTGGGACAGGAAGATCACAAATTCAAAACCAGAGGCTGCCTGTGCAACTTGCTAAGACCCTGTCTTTGGTTGTGTGTGTGTGTGTGTGTGTGTGTGTGTGTGTGTGTAGAATATAGACAAAGGTTATGATGAAAGATGGTGCACCATTAAGGAATAATTACCAGGAAAACTGAGGCACCTGGAAAAATTTAGGTAAACCTGGAAAAGAACTTGGAGAAACCTCTGTTCTTGGGATGAATTGGCCTAAGGATATTTAGCATATTCTTGGGGTGAGAGTTGGGGGTAAAAGCCGGAGAGAACAGAAGAAAAATTCAGCCAGGTTTTTAGATGGAAAAGCACCTTGGCTGGATGAAGATGGCTGGCCTGAGAGAAGAGGCAGCTTGTGTGGAGCAGCCCCAGAGGAGGGGAAGCACACTCACAGGTGCCAGGAAGAGAAAAAGTGGAGGGACAGTGAGAGAGAGACAAACTGTCTCTAGTTTTGTTTAAACTAGGGCATGCCCAGTGTAAAGTCAGCCCTGGGTACCTAACTTTGGGTACCTCGTGTGACATGAGCCTCAAGCTCTGCCTGGAAAAGCCTCTGTTTAATAATCTTTTATGGATTAAAGAGTATAGGACCTAGGGCCTTTGTTCTGTAAAATGGCTGGATGGATCTGTTTGGAATATCTCGAGAGGATGGGAGAGGAGGCAAATGTCTTGGAAGGGTCTGCATTTGTTTATACTCAGGCAGCTCTTCATCTTGGATTATGGAGTGGGGTCCATTAGAACACTGTTGTTCTAATGTCCTTAGATATTTGTCTTGCATCTGGCTTCATTAATTATGGTGGAACATAGGAGTCATTCTGAATCCCCCCTTTTCCTCCCCTTTTGCCCATTAATGCCTAGGCTAACCTGCCTAACATCCCCTGCCCCCAGGAGTTGCCACCCTAAAATCATTTAGGAAAGTGGAAACTTTCCAGTTGACTTCCAGTTGACAAGGAGTGTGGAGAGGTGTGGGGTCGCCATTCTTTCTGACTTTCAGGCTCAGGAGGATGACCAAAGGGACCCATGTGTATTGAGCTGGATTGGTGTAGTGGCATTTAGGATGAATCGACTGTAAACAAGAGGAAATGAAGTTAAAACAACTGCTTAGTAGTCAAGGCCCAAATATTAAGATTATGATGACCATGATTATTATTGGTACAACCCATGTCCACCAGGAAAATCCAGAAAGCCATTCCCAGAGCATTTCACCATAAGGAGGGTATCCTCTGACATAGCCCAAACATGGCTTTGTAAGTCATGCAACACAGTAGCAATGTTAGCAGGGTGGTTAGGGATATTCACACATAGCATTTAACTTCGATAATGGCACAAGTGCCCCCTTGAACACCTGTGAGGATATCAAAAGCCATTCAATTTTGTAGGACAGCTATGCTCATATTTTCACTTTTGATTCTAAGAGATCCGTTAGACTGTAAAAAGCATACTGATAGTTATATAGTTAGACTGTGGCAGAATACAGAAGAATAATCTCAAGAAAAGATTTAGGGTTTCATAGATTAAAAGGAAAATAGTACGAGGTTGTAGTCATTGAGCATATATGATCACATTAGCAGCGCCTAAAAGAAAAACAACCAAGAGTCGATTTGAAACGTAAAGCAAGGTTATAACTACAACAGGTTTATAAATGAGACTTATCTTTGTATATATGAAGTTAAGATGTCTTTTGTTGCTCTTGTTTGAAGAGAATGCAGGGCTTTTAACAGTTCACAAGTATAAGCGATTTTGTCATCAGGACGTTCTTGATGCTGTGGAGACTTTAGAGTAAACAGGTTTTATTAAGAATGACTATAGTTTTACTGCAGTGGGTGAGCTCAAGAGAACCTGGTTGTTGTTGCTGTTAGGTGCCATCGAGTCGCCTCCAACTCATAGCGACCCTCATAGGGTTTTCAATGGCTGATTGTTTTGGGATTGCCTCGGGAGTGGATTGCCACATCCTTCTCCCATTTCTGTGGTGCTGGGAATCGAACCTGGGACCTCAGAGACTGCAGAGCAGTGCTCTACCAACTGAGTTAAATCCCAGCCCAAGAGAACCTGGTGCGGACTCTTTTATCTGGAAGAAGCTGACTCAGTGAGAACTCTTGTTTCTACGTCTTCAGTAATATATAGTCTGCTGGTTGTGTGTGTGTGGCTCACACACTTTATTATTAGGACGTAGAAGAACCTTATTACTAACTTTTAATAAAGCCTTCCATATCTGTTTGGCACTGAGGTCTATCAGTCTGTTTCCCTGTGTAATAAGGGAACTGTCCTTTCTGGACACATAAAATGTACATGTGTGGGTGGCCAGACAGCTTTTAAAAGAATCTTTTGGTTTGGAGAATTTTCATCAACACTGGCTACTTCAAAAGTTTACTTAGAAAGGAATCTTTACTGAGTATGATGGCACATGACTGTAATCCAAGCTACTCTAGAGGTAGAAGTGGAAGGATCACAACTTTGGGGCCAGAGACAGCCTGTGTAGTTTAGTGAGGCTGTGTCTCAAGATACGATATGTTAAAAGGGTCAGTGTTGGGAGGGCAGCTCAGCGGTAGAGCACTTGCAAAGTATGCAAGTCCCCACCAGTACCAGGATAAAAAGGGGATCTTGGGTAATTGATTAAGGCACAGAATGAAGCCTTCATTATCTGAAGGAAATTAATATTTATACCTGCCACCTCAAGAGTCACCCAGAGGTGCTTTGATGCTTGGTTGTACTTACTTGAAGTGGGATTCACCAGGAAACTATGGGCAGCTGTGGTCTTCAAGGGAAGCCATTATAGGAGCTGAATGAAGGCCTGGTCCTCTCTTCAGAGGGCAGGATTTCATTGATCATAGTGGGGTCCTCTCTGTAGAGATGGCAAAGGCCAGACTGCTTAGGACTCCCTTGAGGGCAATCTTTTCCAGTGCTTATTTTCCACAGCAGTGGTTGGTATTGGCCCCTATCGAAATCTTTTCCTTCTGTTTGGGTTTCTCTGAGTGGACATGTTTTAGTTTGTTGAGGCAAATGTATTATTTCCCAGGACTAAAGTTTATCCATTGGACTTGTCCTTCTTCCTTTAATCGCTTTCCCTGGGCCTTTTGAGTTTTTATTTTACCCATATTGTTGAGAATCCCAAAAGCAAAACTTAGTTGAACACAGAGTTATTTGTAAGTCAATTTGGTGCTATGCAAATATAGAACGGGGCTGGGATTTAGCTCAGTTGGTAGAGCCCTGCTCTGCAGTCTCTGAGATCCCAGGTTTAATTCCGACCACTATAAAAATGGGAGAAGGACGTGGCAATCCACACCTGAGGCAATCCTGAAGCAATCAGCCATTGAAAACCCTATGAGGGTCACTTTGAGTTGGACACAACTTGATGGCACCTAACAACAACAACAAATAGAGCACACAAGCACAGATGAAGATAATACCTATATGTTCACTGTGTTCACTTGTGTATCTAAAAGGAAGAACAAAAGAGAGAAAGCTGAGATACTTAACTTTGAGGTCTCCTTTAGAGACCCTGCACGTGGGGCTGTTGGATTCATTGGTCTAGCAGAAGGTTAGGTGACCAAAGAGTTTTGTTTTCCCAATTTATCACAGGGAGGTTTTAAAGGAGGAGCACCTCCCAACTGAGAGAGTTTTGCCTTATTACTACAGCTATTATTCCTGGGTCAAGCCTGTATTCTTTACATAGACCGAGATTGTCTCTTAGGGAAAAGAAAGCCTTACCTAGGACATTTTTGACCATTGGTCTTTTTCTTTTCTTTTTTTTTTTGGTACTGGAGGTTGAACCCAGGGCCTCGCGCTTGCATGCTTTGCAAGTGCTGGACCACTGAGCTGCCATTTCCAGCACATTTTTAAAATTTTTTTTGAGACAGGGTCTTGCTAAATTATGCAGACTGCCTCTGGTCTCGAACTTGCAATCCTCCAGCCTCTGCCTCCTGAGCCGCTGGGATCATAGGCGTGCGCCACCACGCCCCATTGACCATTTGTCTTTTTACAAAAAGAAGGAACTAATACCAGGATAATACAATAACTAATATTTCTTGGCTGAGTCCTTTGGCCCCCGAGTTTGTATTGGGGTCACATGGTAGTAGAAAAGGAAATGTTTATATCTAAGAGGTAAAGAGAGATGAGACATCAGGGATCTGTGGAGAGTTATCCCTCTGCAAAGATAATACAAGGAGTGTCTTTTAAGGACTGAGGCATCCTCTGTCACTCAGAAACCTGGGAATCACGCATGGGCACCGAGCCGGATTCTGGAATGCACCCAGCAGCAAGGCTGAGTTTTGTCCTCCAGGGAAGCTGCTGTGAACTAGGTTTGTCTTCCTGGCTGGCTAAGAGCAATGTTTCCACTTACTTAGCTGGCAGTAGCTAAGCATATGGAAAACCCACTTGGTTGGCAGGAGCAAAGTATCACTTGTCTGGGGGAGACTAAGGCCCAATTCTTCATTAATTCTTTAGCCAGTGGGGACTAAGGTCTGGCTCTTATGTATTCTCTCTTAATTTGTCCCTGGTCAGTGGTGTACAATTGCCTCTTTCTGTTTCATTTTATTTCAGTCCTAGGGGCTTATACCCAGAGCTTTGTACATACTTTGCAAGTGCTGTACCACTAAGATGCACCCCAGCCCCTTTTTATGTTTTATTTATAGATCGGGTCTTGCTAAGTTACATAGGCTCCCTCTGGCCTTGAGCTTGCAATCCTCCTGCCTCTGCCTCCCAGGTTGCTGGGATTACAGGCATGTGCCACTGAGCCTGGCTCAGTTGTGTCTCTTTAGATATGGCACATATCTCCTTTTTGTATGGGTCTGGAGAGGTATAGCCTAAATATATAGAGAAAATGCAAACTATGGAGTTGTGAATCTTGGTCACAATATACTGGAAGCTAATAGTTATAGGGGAGGCTCTAAATTCCCCTGTAGGACCCATTTGGTACCTTCTGCAATATAAGAGCCTCAAAATTGGGGACCCACCATTTGGGTCTGCTATTATGTTTTCATCTGGAATAGAAAACAAAGTGACTGAATACCACATGGTAATAGAGACACCCTGGTACTGGTAAAACAGACATTCTAGAAGTTAATGGTAATAATCCCATTAAATAAAGCCAGGAATAACTTTAATGAGACAAATATTGGATTCCTAAGGGTCAATGGGGCTGGGATTTAGCTCAGTTGGTAGAGCGCTGCACTGCAGTTTCTGAGGCCCTGAGTTCGATTCCCAGCACCGCAAAAGTGGAAGGACGTGGCAATCCACTCCCAAGGCAATCCCGAAACAGTCAGCCATTGAAAACCCTATGAGGGTCGCTATGAGTCAGATACTGACTTGACGGCACCTAACAACAACAACAAAGGGTCAATGAGTGTCCTGTAAGGAAAAGTCAGATGAAAAAGAAACAACTAGCAAAACATCAAACTATAAGCCTGATCCAAATAGGAAAAAACATTGTTGTTGTTGTTAGGTGCCATCGAGTTGTGTTCAACTCATAGTAACCCTCATAGGGTTTTCAATGGCTGACTCTTTCAAAATGGCCTCAGGAGTGGATTGCCACATCCTTCTCCCATGAAATAAACATTAGGCTGACTAAAAGACATATAGTATCCAAAAATAGGAAAGTAGATGATATCTTACTGCCTGGAGCAGAAGTGCACACACTGAGGGAAATTGGAAGTATAGAGGAGCAAGAAATTCTATGATCCCAACCCAAGGAAGAGGAATCGATGTCTAACCATGAAAAAGATGAAGTAAATCTAATTGCAGCCAAGCAGGAATGTTAAAAATGAAATCGGGAATTGGTTCTGATTGTCCATTATCTCTTTTGTTTTTATAGCACTAGCAGAGGGGAAAGGCTTGTCTGCTCCTGTGGAGGAGCAGGGTGGAGAGAAAGGGGAGATTCTTCCATTTCTCACGTGGGCCATGTGGTCTGGGAGGAGGGGCATGGCTGCAGCACAGGCCATGCTTGTGTGGTGAGGTTATATTCCACAGAGGAAAGGAGAAGGAGTCATTCTCACAGGAGCTGGGTGGCAGCAGCTATAGATATAGATGCTGTGAAAGGCAGGAAGGGAGTGCATAGGGAGGGGCATAGGTGGGCCTGGGGTGCTGCAAAGGCAGGGAGGGGCAGGGCTGCTGCAGCCATTAAGGCAGATAGGGTGGGAGTTTGGCTGCTGGCAAGAGCAGCATAGAGGAAAGAGGTGTGGCCTGGCCCACCCAATAGGAGAGCTTAAATCCCTAAGTTCCTGAAAATTTAAACCCTCAACCCTGCCACAAGGGGGAGGAATTAAATTGTTAATTCCCATTTACATCTGGCCTCATGGATGTTGGCTAAAGTTACACAACACAGGAAACAAAGGGCTTACACATGAGAGTGGAGACACCAGGAGAGGTGAATAGGAGCAAGGATCCTTATCTTTCCAAAAGTAAAGTGTGGAGGATAAGGCTGAGGTCAGAGAAGATGTAAGATGAAAGGCCAAAGTAGGAGTGCCAGGGCTTCCCGGAAAGGTCTCCAGGGAAGAGAAAGAGTTCTCAAGAGAAGTGGAGGGAGTGGCCATTGGGGTCTCCTTGGCTGCCCTGGCCAGAGGAGGGAAACAGAGTGGATGGAGGAAAAGCAGTGCTGCTCTAGGGTGCCAGACACAGAGCTCTGGAGGCAGCTGGAGCCAGAGGACAACCTGGGTAACAGGGAAGGGAATATGGACCCTGATCGTGCCCAGTTCTCCACTGACCACCTCATGGAAGGGAGGCTGTCCTGGGTGTGGGAAGCTGCAGTCTAGAGAGCAAAGTGGGACAGAAGGCCAGGGGAGCCATAGGAGTAAGAAGGGAATCTTCTCTGGAGAAACCGAGAAACAGAGGGAAAAAAGAAATCCTGACAAGATCTCGGGTGTCCCATAGAGTAGGATATCTGCTTCCTTCTCCCAGGGGGATAAGAAGGTATTGATAAAGGCTAGAGAAGTCACTCCATTTCCTACAGAGGGACAGGGAAGATTCCAACAGTTAGTTACAAGCAGGCACCACCCAGGATGGTTCCTAGGGAGGGAGATCTAGAAAGTTAGAGGTCCTGTGGCATCCCAGTAAGTTGAGTCAGGAAAGCGCTGGAGAAGGAGTCATTCCCACAGGAGCTGGGTGGCAGCAGCTATAGATACAGATGCTGTTAAAGGCAGGAAGGGAGTGCATAGGGAGGGGCATACGTGGGCCTGGGGTGCAGCAAAGTCAGGGAGTGGCAGAGCAGGCAAGGGCCATTCCTAGTTAAAAACCAGGAGGACATAGTCCTGAAAGAGCAGAGAGAGCATGGTGGGGTCAACTGAGGAGGGAGCCCACCCCAGTTACCATGGTGCTCAGGAGTAGAGTGGTCCAGTGTCATGGCACCAAAGATGTTACCAGGGAACACGAGTCCAGGAAGCAGAAAACCTTGGTCTTTGTATTTGGCATATAAAATAATTTATACCTGACACAGAAATTATAGTAGAGAACATTAACAAAGTTTATTATAAAAGATAGTGCATTAAGGAATAATTATCAGGAAAACTGAGGCACCTGGAGAAGTTTAGCTAAACCTGAAAAAGAATTTGGAATAAGCTCAGTTCTCTGGATGAATTGGCACCAGGGTACTTAGGACATTACAGGGCAGGAGAGGGGGGGTAAAAGCCAGAGAAAGCAGAAGAAAAGTTAAGCAAACTTTTTAGGAAAAGTATCTTTGACAGATCGAGAAGATGATGGGCTAAGAAGGGGAGGCATGCATGTAGCCACCCAAGAGAAAAAGAGAAGAGAGAGAGAGATTTTTGTTTGGTTGGTTGGTTCGTTGGTTGGTTGTTTCTTTGAGACAGAGTCTTGCTGTGTAGCCCAGGCTGGCCTGAAATTCTCTATGTAAACCAGGCTGGCCTCAAACTTATGTTCATCCTCTTTCCTCAGCCTCCTGAGTGCTGGGATTACAGGCATGCACCATCATGCCTGGCATGAGAGCTTGTCTTAAAAAATGGAAAAAGGGCTGACATCCTATTCAAAGGTCGGATCAAAATACAACAGAAAAAAGAAAAAAAAAGGGCTAAGAATGGTGTCAATATAAATGGTCTAGAAAATGCATGCGATTGTTCTGACAGGATAATAACAAAGTTCGCTACAGGAAAAATTTCTACCTTAAACAGAACTGGAACTCAAGTACATATAGAAAAATATTACCAAGTAAATGATAGAGAAGACTTAGATGGGAATGGTGGGGGGGGGAAGCATACAGGAGGGTAAGGGGAACCTATATGAATAATGTACATCAAAGTGCATATATGTAAATGCCACAATGAAAAGCATGTCAGAATGAATCACATTAGGTGTACACTAAAAATGTCCAAAAAAAAAAAAAAAAGGAAAAAGGGGATAGGGGTGCAGTTCAATGGCAGAGCATTTGCATAGCATGTGCAAGGTCCTGGGCTCAGCACCTCATTACTACAAAAACAAATTAAAATAGGTCTGTATGTTAGGCTGCATTACCAAAATAATGTCAATTTTATGTGTGATAATGATATTGAAGTCATGTGGCAGAATATCCTCATTCTTAGGAGATGCATGCTGAAGAATTTAAAAGTGAAATATTGTGGTGTTTGTAATTCATTTTCAAAGAGTTCAGGGGAAAAAATACAGTTGTCCCTCAGTATTTGTGGGAGTTTGGTTCCAGGAGCCCCTGTGGACTCCAAAATCTGTAGGTGCTCACGTGTTTTACATAAAACGGCATAGTATTTGTACATAGCTTATACATATCTTACTGTATGCTTTATGTAGCTTACTTATAATACTCAATACAGTGTAAATACTATGTAAATAGCTGTTGTATTGTGTAAGGAACAATGACAAGAAAAAGCCTGTATATGTTTACTACAGATGCAATTTCCTTTTTCCAAATATGCAAGGTAGTTGACCCCCACGTGTCTGTCAGTTTACCATGCTGTGGGGGCTTGCTTGGTGCTGTGATGCTGAAAGCTATGCCACTGGTATTTCAGGTACCAGCAGGGCCACCACATGGTAGACAGGTTTCAGCTGAGTTTCCAGACTAAGACAGACTAGGGAGAAGGACCCGGCAGCCCACTCCCCAAAGAATTAGCCATTGAAAACCTTATGAATAGCAGAGAAGCTCTGTCAAATATAATGCCAGAGAATGAGCCCTCCAGGTTGGAAGGCATTCAGAGGGTGACTGGGGAAGGTTGCCTCCTCAAAGGAGAGTTGACTTTTATGATGGGAATGGGAGTAAAGCCCCTGGGACTTCCATTTGCTGACGTGGCATGACTCAAAATGAGAAGAAACACAGTGGCTGCAACAATGAGCTCAAACATAAAAAAGAAAAAAAAAGATTGTGTACATGCCACAGTGTCAGGGAGTGTTTCATTCTGCTGTACCTACGGGTGCTCTGACTTGAACCAGACTCTGACAGCATGTAACAACAACAAGGTAGCTGAACCCAGAGATGCACATTCTATGCATGCAGAGGGCTCGACTGTACGTAGAAAGAGAACATTATTAACCAATTGCAGATTTTGTTAGGTGTTTCTTGTATTTCCAATTTTCTTTGGTTCTGAAATCGTCAAAGTAAAAAAAAAGTGAAGAGGTGAAGATTTAAAAAGGTGGAATAGATAAAACTTTACAACAATAGGAAGTGAGAATAAAGAAAAGGTGGAGCCCGGAATAACAACCTGCTTCCTGGCTTGTCGCAGGGCTGCCAACACTAAGAAAGAGCGGGCACATGGGGAATGGTGAGAGTTCTGTGTTGGACTCCCTGCATGTGTAGAAGCAGGGGATAGACTATAAGTGGAGACACCCAGTATACTATTGCATATACTGGTTTGGAAACTGAGGGTTTAACACAGAGAAGGAGGTGGGTTGAGGGTCTGTATCGGTTTGCTAGAGCTGCCTTAACCCTATACTACAGATTGGGTGAGTTTAACAATAGAAATTGATTTTTTTTCACAATTCTGGAGACTCAAAATCCAAGATCAGAGATGTCAGCAGGGTTGATTTCTTCTAATAACCCTTTCCTTGGCTTGTAAATTACTGGCTTCTCCCTGTATCTTTTTGTTTGTGGTCTTTCCTATGTGTAACTGTGCCTTGATCCCCCCCCCCCTTTTTTTAAACAAGGACATCAGTTGCATTGGATTAAGGCCCACCCTAATGATATCATTTTAAGGGTTTATTTTTTTTTTTGGGGGGTGGTGAGCAAGGGATTGAACTCAGGGCCTCATGCATGCACTCTATCACTGAGCTAAGTCTCCAGTGTCCTTGTTTTAACTTAATTACCTTTTTAAATGTCCTCTCTCCAAATACAGTCATCTGTGCCTGTTGATCTTCCTTGCTAGATCCTCTTCCTGACTACAATGGAGTCCTCAGAACTCAGTTCTTTCTCTTGTCTTTCTTTCTGCACCTCTTCTAAGCCACTTATGTAATCCCTTGGTATTGGAGAGAATACTAGCTTGCTATAAAAATCTGCTTCTATAGAATTGCTTCCAGGAAAACATTAAAAGAAATTCTTCAGAGACAAAAAAAAATTATATAGGTCAGTCACTCATTTACACATAAAGAAAAGTTTTGCAGAAGGAACAAATGAAGGCAAAATAGAATTTCTTTTTATTATTCTTGAAAAAACAAGAACTCAAGTCAGGCATGGTGGTACATGCCTGTAATCCCAACACTCAGGAGGCTGAGGCAGAAGGACTGCTAAGAGTTCAAGGACAGACAGGGCTAGATAGAGAGTCCCAGGCCAGCCTCAGCTACAGAGCAAGACTCTGCCTCAAAACAACAACAACAATAAAAAACCCAAAACAAACAACAACAAATAAAACAAAAGAAAAAACATGGGAAAAAAACCAAAGCTGACGTGGTGGTGCACTCTGTAATCCCAGTGACTCGGGAAGCAGAGGCAGGAGGATGGCAAATTTGAGGCCAGAAGCAGCCTATGTAACTTAGTGAGACCCTGTCTCAAGATTAAAAAAAATTAAAAAGGGGTTGAGGGTGCAGCTCAGTGGTAGAGTGCTTGCAAAATATGCTCAAGGCCGTGGGTTCAGCCCCTCAACTAGTGCAAACAAACAAACAAACAAACAAAACATCCAAACAAACAAAAGACCCAAGAAATACAATTGGAACATGAACAAAAATTATGAAGAGACATTCACTGAAGGAAATATGCAGGAGGCAAATAAGCACATAAAAACATACCCAGCATCAATATCGATTAGGAAACAATATATTTAAACTACAGATTTTAGTGTGCAACTATCAGGATGGCTAAAAGAAAAAATAATGACAACATAAAAAACTGGTAAGGCTGTGGAGAATCTGGTTCACTCATTTTGCTGGTGGAAATGTAAAATGAAATTGTCACTCTAGAAACTTTGAGTGTACCTCAAAAAACTAAGCATGGCATTACCATATGACCAATAATTGCACACCTGAGCATTTCTCCTAAAGAAATGATGACTTATATTTACAGAATCCTTTCTTTGTAATAGTCCAACTGGCAAAAACCCACATGTCTTCCAGTGAGTAAATGGTTAAACAAATTGTGGTACATCCATACTATGGAATATTATTCAGCAATAAAAAAGAAAGAGCTATTGATATACACTTTGACCTGACTGAAGGTCCAGAGAATTATGCCTAGTGAGAAAAATCAACTCCTAAAGGCTTCAGTCTACATGATTCCAGTAATATAACACTTCTGAAATGACAAAATTATAGACACCCTCATCATGCAAAGGCTGGGATTTAGCTCAGTTGGTAGAGCGCTGTGCTGCAGTCTCTGAGGTCCCGAGTTCAATTCCCAGCACCACAAAAATGGGAGAAGGGCCTGGCAATCCACTCCCAAGGCAATCCCGAAAACAATCAGCCATTGAAAACCCTATGAGCATCGCTATGAGTTGGATACCGACTCGATGGCACCTAACAACAACAACATCATGCAGATGGTCTGATTCCTTTGGGAGAATGAAGACTATCTCAACGTAGAGGCTATGGAAGACCTTTCTGGGCTTCACAAGCCCAGATGGGAATTTTAGTAACAGATCTTTGCCTCTAACTATTATAATGACTAGAAGATTAAGTAGGAAACGTTGACCTTCTCACTGGTTCCAATCTTTTCCACCCTTTTTGAGGCCCCTGTCCTATACTTGCGCTTCATATCACCAGTAGACAGTTCTCTCTCCCATTTCTTTAAAAGTATGAACTTTCTAGCTGGGCGTGGTGGCGCACGTCTGTAATCCCAGCGGCTTGGGAGGCAGAGCCAGGAGGATTGCAAGTTCGAGACTAGAGGAAGTCTATGTAACTTAGCGAGACCCTGTCTCAGGAAGTAAGGAAAAAAAAAAATAAAAGGGCTGGGGGTGCAGCTCAGTGGTCCAGCACTTGCAAAGCATGCAGGCGTGAGGCCCCAGGATCAACCCCCAGTACCACACACACACACACACACACACACACACACAAAAGTATGAACTTTCTCATCTTCTCTCATCCTCTAAATGTGTCCAGATATTCATATATAGACTTCATATTCCTCTCTTTCATAGCATAGAGTTTTAATGGGGCATTTGATTTTAAGTCACAGAAACTAGCTTAAGCAAAAATATGACTTTACTATAAAGATCGTATGGTATTGTGGGCACCTTTATGTGTGGCTGAGTCAGCGAGCAGAGCAGGAACCAGGGACTTCTTTCGAATCTGGACTGTCTCTTGACTACACAGCTCTCTTAGAGACTGCATCATTCATTATTCTGATCCATTGGTAGCTACTTCTGACCACTCCTTCTTCATCCATCTGGTGGAAAAGACCACTATGAGAGCCTTGGTTTATATCTCCATTGCATTAGGCAGCCAGAAGGAAGAGGAAGAGGTCAATTCTCATTCCAAATTCCCACCAGTGTGTTCTGAATAGAGGGGCAGGAGCTCCTCCTGGACCAATGACTCTAGGTACAGAGTCAGGTCACAGTGTATTCCATAGCTGTTCCTGTGGCAACCATCTGAATGCAGCTGGGGCTTGGGGAAGGTGGAAGGTGGGCAGCTCCCGCTTAAGAAGGAGTAGCAGGTCTCAGAAAAGGAGGCGAAGTCAGGACATGCAGAACATCACAGGTCATCTGTCTAGGCAAACTGAAAGGCCTCGAATTTTCAATTCCATCTCTTCCTATCTTTGTGATCTAGTTTCATGAATAATCCCCTTTTTCCTGTATTTTTTAAATGCTTCTATTCAAGGGCTTTTTTTTTTTTTTTAGTACTGGGGTTTGAACCCAGGGCTTCATGCTCGCATGCTTTGCAAGTGCTGTACCATTGAGCTGCACCCCCTAGCCCATTTTTTTACTTTTTGAGACAGGGTCTCTTTAAATTATGTAGACTGCCTCTGGTCTTGAACTTGTGATCCTCCTGCCTCTGTTTCTGGAGCCGCTGGGATTACAGGCGTGTGCCAACATGCCCAGCTCAAGTGCCTTTTGTTGAGGTTCAAATTTGCCCATAGGAACATCCGATAACACTTCTCAGGCTCCTGCCCAATCAATGTACTTTCCTTCCATGCCAAATAAACGTCACCTTCGACTTAGTTACTCTTTGCCCTAGTCTGGTCTCCTCCCTCATCGTGTCCTCTTTCAATGGCACCTCCATTTGCCCAGGGAGTTTTTTGGTGTTTGAAAGGCAGACTGAAGAAGCAAACATACCGAGGCGGCAGGGACACAGCCTGCCAGTAGGAATGACAGGCAGCCTCTGATGCACCAGGGCTGACTCCTCACAGCCGACCCCCCAAGAGGCCCCCTAGACTAGGGACTGTGGCACTGACCAGTCTCTGACCTTTCTAGCTTCCTGGTTCCAGAGAGTCTGTGGCCACTGACCCACCTGGATTACCCAGGCTGCTGATAGCTGGTTTATCAAAGCCTCTCTGGGACAAGGGCCTTCCAATAAAGTAAGCAGGCTGCACCCTCTCAGAGAGGTTGTTTGCCTTTCCTTCCTCTGATGGGGGTGACCTCTAGCTGCCCTGACCTATGTCTGCTCAGTCCTATCTGAAGTCCTGTCTGGAAGGAAGCAGAAAAGTTGGGCTAGGATTGCTTTTTTAAGGGTTGTTGTTGTTAGGTGCCGTGCAGTCATATCTGACCCTTACAGCGACCCTTATAGAGTTTTCAGTGACTGATTGTTTCAGGATTGCCTTGAGATTGGATTTTCACACCTTTCTCTCATATTTGCAGTTCTGGGAATCGAACTTGGGACCTCAGAGACTGTAGAGCGGCCCTCTACTAACTGAGCTAAATCCCAGGCCTTTTTACGGGTACCGGCTGCTGAAAGCCAAGCCTTCTGTGGTCACTCAGCAACTTGGATTTCCGCTGTTTTCAGCTACATGGTGCTTTGGGGGACAACCTGCTTTGTAAGGCCTTTGCTTCTTTGGGTTTTAAAGAGAATTTTGTGATGAAAAATTTTAAACATGCACAGAGTCGACTAAGGTGTCTGCTGCCAGTTTCAACCGTTCTCCACTTGCAGCCAACGTTGCTCCATCCATACCTGCAAACCAACATGCTCTGCATTATTTCAATACAAATCTCATATACTATATTTCATCATAAATATTTCAGTATACTATCTCTAAATGAAAATTCTCCTTTTTTATTTTTGGGTTTGATCAGGTTTATTGAGGTATAATTTACACGCAGTAAAATGTACCCTTTGTCGATATAGTCCTGAGGTTTTAGAAACTTCTAAAGTCATATAATCATCACAATCAGGTTAAGGCACAGTTATATCACCCCCCACAAATTCCTCCCTGCCCACTTGCAGCGAACACCCCTCTCCCACCCACAGGCAACCACAGATGTGTTTTCTATTCCTATAGCTTATCTTTTCCAGAATGTCATAAAAATGGAATCATATAGTATGCAGCCTTTTGAAAGCTCTCCTTTTAAAACATAACTGTAAGTCAGGTGTGGTGGTTGTTGTTAGGTGCCATGGAGTCGTGTCTGACTCATAGAGACCCTCATAGGGTTTTCAATGGCTGATTGTTTCAGGATTGCCTTGGGAGTGGATTGCCACATCCTTCTCCTATTTTTGTGGTGCTGGGAATGAAGCCCAGGACCTCAGAGACTGCAGAGTGACGCTCTACCAACTGAACTAAATCCCAGCCAGGTATGGGGTACATGCCTGTAATCCCAGCTACTGGAGTCAGAGGCAGTAGGATCGTGAGTTCGAGGTTAGAGGCAGCTTGTATAATTTAGCAAGACCCTGTCTCAAAATAAAAAGTAAACAATGGGCCGGGGCTGCAGCTCAGTGGTTGAGCACTCAGAAACACGCAGGAGGCCTGGGCTCAACCCCCTCAGTACCAAAAAACAATAAAAACAATGACAACAAAAACTGTAGTACTATTATCATGTCACCCCCAAATCAGCAAAAACTCCCTAATTTCATCAAATACCCAGTCCTCACATTTCCACAATTGTCCTAAAATGTATTTTTTAAAAAATACTCTGATTCAGGGGCTAAATGAAGCCTACACATTGCAACTGATTATTACCTCTCCGGAATCTCTTTCTATATATTTCTTCCCTCATCTTTTGTTTTGTTTAAGAAATTGGATTGACCTGGGTACATTGGCACGTGCCTGTAATCTCAGGACGTTGGGAGGCTGATGCAGGAGATTCGTGGGTTCAAGGGCTAGTCTGGGCAACATAGTGAGACATCCCCACCTCAAGACACACACAAGTAAGCAAGCAAGCAAACAGAGAAATTGGATTGTTATAAATGATCTGGATTTTATTGATTGTATCTATTGGCATGTTGTCATTTCTTCTGCTGCATACACCCTTCTTACTAAAATGTGATCCTCAGACCACTGGCATCCACATCACCTGGAAGGTTGTTGTTGTTAGGAGCCATCGAGTCGGTATCTGATTCATAGCGACATAGTACAACAGATGCAACACCATTGTCAGTGCTCCTCTGCTATTCATAGGGTTTTCAATGGCTAATTGTTTTTTGGGAGTGGGTTGCCAGGTCCTTCTCCCAAGCCTACAGCTTCTGGTGTTTTTTGGGATTGGGTTGCTAGGTCTTTCTTCCAAGCCTACAGCACCTGTTGTTCTCAGGCGGTCTCCTATCCAAGTACTAACCAGGCCCGACCCTGCTTAGCTTCTGAGATCTGACGAGATCAGATGCCACAGTGCTACAGCTGCAGGCAGAAGTTTGTTAGTAATGCACAATCTTACCTGGCACAGTAGCACATGCCTGTAGTCCCAGTGAGTCTCGAAGGGAAGGTGGGAGGATGGTGAGTTTGAGGCCAGGGGCAGCCTGCATAATTTAGCGAGAACCTGTCTCAAAAGAAAAAAAAATTAAAAATGGGTTGGAAGTGCAACCCAGTGGTAGTACACTTGCAAAGTCTGTGAGAGGCCCTGGGTTTAACTTCTAAGTATAAAAGGGGGGAAAAAGATCTGTAGGTGCTTCTGCTCCTGTAAATTGGCAGGGAGAGGTAGAGACTTGGTGTGGTTTAGACTCTCATGGTGATTTTGCTTCTCAGGCCCGCCCACCTGCTCATGTCTACACCCTCTAACTGCTCCTCCTCAGCCAGGCCCCACGGCCCCTCATAGCTCAGGCCTCCGTACATGTCAGCTTACCCAGGGAGATGCTGTTTCCCAGTCCCATCCCACCCGTCCCCATTCTCCTTTCCTGCTTCACTTTTTAGGTATCTTGTCTGTCCTCAGGGTCCATAAATCTCTAATCCTGACCTGTCCTTAATCTCCTAACTTGCTTTTCAGTTGCTAAGAGAATATCTTGTCCCAGATATTTAGCCTGCACATTGAACTCAAATCAAACCTAAGTTACCATTACTTCTGACCAGTCAGGCTAGATTATTTGAAGGTATCTCCTATTTTTTCCTCACTCTTTCATGTCCTGCCTTCTTATTAGTAGTTTGTTGTTGTTGTTGTTGTTAGGTGCCATTGGGTTGGGGTCCAACTCATAGTGACCCTCATAGGGTTTTCAATGGCTGATTATTTTGGGATTGCTTCAGGAGTGGATTGCCATGTCCTTCTCCCAATTAGTAGTTTAGTTCTATTAATTCTCCTATATTTGTGAGCCTTCATTAAGTCATGCTAGGGTAAAAAATAGGGCTGGGATTTAGCTCAGTTGCTATAGCACCACTCTGCAGTCTCTGAGGTCCTGAGTACGATTGATTCCCAGTACCACAAAAATGGGAGAAGGACATGGCAATCCACTCCCAAGGCAATCCCGAAATAGCCATTGAAAACCCTGTGAGGGTCGCTAAGAGTTGGACATGACTCGATGGCACCTAACAACAACAAGGGTAAGAAACAAGCTTCTCCTACCACCATCTCAGTGGTTTACAATAAGAAGAGTTATTTTTTTGTTCATGCTATATGTTGGCTTCTGCTTCATGAATTTTCTTCATTCTAGGATCCAGGCTGAAGAACAGCCCCAGTTTGAGTTATAGCAGCAGAAGAAAGGAAGACAAACTAGAGATAGCTTTCAAAGCTTCTGCCCAGTCATGGTGCAAAAGCCAATTCTATTGGCCATAGCAAATGACAAGGCCAAGTCCTAGACCAATGGATTGGAAAGTGTGTTCAAATATCTGGAATCAACTGTAAAATCTTTCACAATTCTCATTGTTCTCCAAATGCATCCCCCACCCCATTTTTGTGGTTGAACTCGGAGGACTTTGCAAGTGCTCTATCACTGGGTTGCATCCTCCAACCCAACATTTTTAATTTCTAAAATTTGACAGGATCTTGCTAAATTGTGCAGGCTGCCTGCAGTCTCAAACTCAAACTTGTGATCCTCCCGCCTCAGCCTCCTAGCAAAGGCTGGCCTGAAACTCATGATTCTCCTATCTCTACTTCCCTAGTGCTGAGATTACAGGCATGCACCCCTGTGCCTGACCACAAGACTTGTTTCAAGTTCCTTTACTCCTGCATCAAACTTCACTTTTCTGGGCTTGGAATCCACTTTCTCAGGGACACTTTCCACGATACCCTCAGATGAGATCACACACACTACCATCGGCTATCATGGAATTTTTATGTCTCTTTTGGTACAACTATAGTTATTTATGCACTAATTTGACTTCTGACTTTCCCCCTAGGCTGCAAGTTCTGTAAAGGCAGAGAGAGTATCTGTTTGGCTCAGCATTTTATCCTTAGCACCTAGAAGAGTGCCTGGCAATACAGCAAGTGTTCAATAATTGCATGTAAATGAATGAATGAATAACTTTAGTCATGCCTGTATCACACTTTACCTGGACTAAGGATTTTACCCATCATTTTTGACATCTAATTTCTCCTGTCAGGGTTTCCCTTTTAATGGCTTACTCTTTTCATATTGTCTAATTAACAACAACAATTAGTCTTCCAGCTCAGCCTCCCCATTGTGAAGTTCCCCAGATGTATATGCTTTCTCACACCTCTGTCCTTTTGCACATGCTGTTCCTTCTGTACCATTCCCTCCCCCTGGTGTGCTGCCTGTTAGAATCCCATTCCTCTTGTAAATCTCAGCTCGAGACTGCTTCCTCTGCTCACTTCCCACGACTCTCAGCATGGACTTGGGTCTGGGCTGCTCTGCCTCCATTTTAGCAATTATCCTGCCATGTTGTTGTCGTTGTTCGGTGCCATCAAGTTGTTATCCAACTCCATAGCAACTCTACATACAACAGGTGAAATGCTATCGTCAATGCTTCTCTGCTGTTTATAGGGTTTTCAATGGCGGATTGATTCTTGGGTGTGGGTTGCTGGGTCCTTCTCTCAAAAAGCAATTTTTATACACTGTCAGTGTGAATGTAAATTAGCCCAACCACTATAGAAATTAATATTGTTGTTGTTATTGTTAGGTGCCATGGAGTCAGTATCTGATTCATGCGACCCCACGTAGAACAGGTGAAACACTATTGTCATGCTTCTCTGCTATTCATAGGGTTTTCAATGGCTGATTGTTTTTTGGGAGTAGGCTGCTAGGTCTTTCTCCCAAGCCTACAGCACGTGGTGTTCCCAGGCAGTCTCTCATCCAAGTCTAACCAGGCCCAACCCTGCTTAGCTTCCAAGATCTGACGAGATCAAGATTGGATGCCACAGTGCTGTGGCTGTGGCCTAACCTGCCATACTCAATAGTATATTTGAGGTTTCTATTAAACTAAGTCCCTGGAGGTCAAGAATATTATTTTATTGGCTTTCTTTTATCTAGAACTTAATACAGAATTTTGCACAAAGCAGATGCTCAAAAATTGCTTCTTGCGTCTTTGCAAGCTACAGTTAGTTAATAAAGTAATGCTTTATTTATCCAGAAGCAGCAGACAAAAGATACTATAATAAATCCAATGCCCTTCAGGCAGAGGCAAAGCTTCAGGTTTCCTGTCAGAATCCAGTTACGTGTATTATAGACCCATTCCTAACATTGTTTGTGGTTTTCCAGTGTAGATTGGAGAAAGGAGAGAGGCACTTCTAGAGGTCTATGGACAACAGCACCAAGTGGCCACCAAAGGCCTGTCTGTCAACAAGTAGTGGGCACCTGACCCAGCAAACGTGGCACCATCTTGTAGTGGCTGCCATGTTTCCCTGGAAGGACTGGTGGACCGCAGCTCTGTCCTTCCATTCTTTTTTTTCTTTTTGGGGCTGTGGATGGAACCCACAGCTGTGTGCATGCTCAGCACACACTCTACCATGGAGCCACACCTCAACTTCCTCCTTCAATTCTGAGCCTGGAGTCTCGGATTAGGAAACAAACAAACAACCCCCTGCCCCAAACCAAACACATCTGCGCTAGCTTCTTGTTTCCCTTCGAGCTTGGCATGGGGCAGTCGGATTTTTTTCTTTTTTCTTTTCTTTGGAGTTATGAGGAAGCAAAGCATTCAGCCCAGCATTGAATGCTTTTCCTTTCACACAGTTTCTCAAACTTGGGCAAGAGTCAGATTGCCAGACTCCACCCCAGTTTGACTTGGTAGGTGTGTGTCAGGGATCAGACAATCTGCTTTTCTAAAATGATTCCAGGTGAAACTAACGTTGCTGGTCTGGTCTTGAGAATCACTGGCCTACACAGGGGGCTTCAAGAAAGACCATGGAGGAAAATCTCCCACCAAACAGGGAAATATAGAAACTTTCATCCTTGATTGGCCACTTCTTGCTTCATTTACTCAGGAGCCTGCATTTTTTTTCCCTCTGATGATGACTTAATGACTTGATAATTTCTACTTCTGGAACTGGTTGAACTGCATATTTACCATCAAACATTTACTTAGACTAAGTAAGCATTGTTATACACTATGTAAAAAGGGAAGAGACTGTGAGCATTCTTGTCAGGGGAAATGGGGAGATGCGGCCCAGCAGTGCCACCTGAGCCTGAGGAGTTCCCCTCCACTCGCAGGGACCTCTGCTCAGGTGGCACTGGGTCCTTGGCACAGAAAAGAATTTCAGGATCAGTCATAATGAAACAAAAGTTAGTTTACTAATTAGGGATAAGAGACGGTACATGCTTTAGACTTGAGCATGCGCATTCAGAGAGAAAAAGAGATGCTGAAGAAAAAAATCATAGTACACACCCAAGACATGGATTCAGGCTTCTTCAGAGAGAAAGAATCACATTTAAGTGTCGGAATAATAGCTATATATATCATTTTGTCATAGCCTTTAAAGTTACATTGCTTAAACAGTGTAATTTACAATTACCTTCAAAGATTAAGCAAAATAGGAAAACAATGTGTATCAGTTTACCTATTCTTTCTATCTTAAAGAATTTCCTCTTTTGAAAAAGAAATTGTAAGGTGGCTTTACAAGGTGCACTTTTTTTTGTGTGTGTGTGGTACTGGGGGTTGAATCCAGGGCCTCGCGCTTGCATGCTCTGCAAGTGCTGGACCACTGAGGTGCACCCTCAGCCCATTTTTTTTACTTTTTGATACAGGGTTTCGCTAAATTATGCAGACTGCGTCTGGTCTCAAACTTGCGATCCTCCTGCTCCACCTCCCAAGCTGCTGGGATTACAGGTATGCACCACCATGCCCGGCACAAGGTGCATTTTTTTAGGTTTAGTGATGAAAGAGAAGTGCCAGTAAGACAGAAACATAGGCCAAAATAGATCACGAGAAGAAATTCCATTGTTTACAGGATTTAAAAGATTAAGTAGAAATGTTTTGGTATAGTTTCTAAGGCACTTCTATTTAGTAAAATGAGACTATTAAGGTGGTCTAGGAGGTACATTATATAGGTTTACATATAGGAGTGTTATTAAGATACATAGGATGAGCCCAAGAGTTAGCATACCTTGCTATAATCCCAGCAATTTGGGAGGTGGAGGCAGGCAGATCCCAAGTTCAAGGCCAGAGGCAGCCTGTGGAGACCTGACCACAAAATGGGCTGGGGATGCAGCTCAATGGTAGAACATTTGCAAAAGCATGTGTGAGGCCCTGGATTCTACCTCAAGTACCAAAACAAACAAACAAACAATAAAACAAACGTGTGTGTATACATATATATGTATGTATATATGTATATGTGTATATATATATATATATATATATATATATATATATATGTTAAAATGGTCAACAGATTCTCACAAGGAAGTTGTCTAGGCAAATGTGGTCTACAAACACGGTCCATAATCTTGTTGTGAGATTTGAAGTACAGAATTACAGAGGAGAAAATAAGGTTAAACTCAAGGTCACATACATTTTGACCCTAACCATGGCTTATTGCAATTTTAACATTTTCAGCTGAAATCTCTCTCAAAATAATGTCTACGTAGGCAGTCTTTACAGCAGTTTTCTTGGTGTTTGTGTAGAAATTCTTGACTCTCAGAGGGTGAGACTTAAAGCAGTTCTGGGAGTGAGGGTTCTTTTCCTTTCCCATGTAGGCCTGAACAAGGAAATCCTTATGACAGTCAGTATGGTTTTCCTGCCCAGGGCCTCTTCTGCCACTGTCCTTACTTGGAACCTCCCAAGGAAGGAGGCCAGGGCCTGCCACCACAAAGAATAAAAGAAATTAGCTTTCTACAGGGATCTTAGGGAACCACTTGGCTTTCATTTAGAAACTATAGAATAATCACAGAAGCAAAACAATTTTGAGCAGATCCGAGGCCCTCCTACCTCAATGTGATTTGTAGCTATTCCACTTACTGGCTGGCAGGGGGTTGCTAGAGGAACCCACGTCATGGGATCCCCAGGGGAACACCAAATAAGTGGCATATAGCAGCTCTTCAAATAGTGCCTGGCGCGGATTAAGTGCTATACACAAGTCATTCTCTCAGGCACATTGGGTGTCCTGGAGATGTCATCCCTGCCACGCTGCATTCTGCTGCGTCGTCTGTGGGATGGGAGGCCTAAGCCACCTTTTCAAAGAAGAAAACCCAATGCTGGAGCCTAGGGGAGGAAGGGCAGGAACACATTGGAAAGTAAAGTGTTCCACTGGAATTGGCGGCCCAGGTTGTGTGGGCTCCCCGCAGCCTGGAAGGTCTTCCTGACCTGGCCACTGCAGTGAGTCTCCTCAAGCAAACCCCTCCTGGCTTCAGGAGGACGGAGAATATTTCTTTCGCGCGAGCACTGGCGTCCCTCACACAGTGAAGCCAAATCGGTGCAAACTGCCATGGAATCCGTAGGGGTCTAGGTCCGCCTGTTTTTCTTCTTATTTTAATTTTTTGCAGGGAGGACTCTGGCGTTCCTTACGCAACTAGGGGGAGCCTGCGATTATCAGCCAGGAGGAGTGCGTGGGCAGAACAGAACATTCAAGGCCTTTGCTACAAGAAGCAAAACAATCTGCAGAAGGGGAGAACCCGTCCCGCCTCCCAGACCCACTCTCGGGTGCCACCTCCCACGTGGATCCCGCCCCCCAGTGTGGGCGTGGCCGACGCGCTCCTGCGGGGATCCCCTAGTGGGCGGAGGCGGAGGCGGGGTCCGCTAGCCGGTCACGTCCAGGGGGCGGAGCTGAGCGCAGGGAGGCTGGCGGGGGAGGCACCACATCCGGCGGCTGCCTTGTGCTGCTTAAAGCCGCGGTGGCGGCAGCTCGCCTTGGAGAGAAGGTCCTGGCTCTTCCTGGCCGCAGGAGCGGCTGCTCCAATGCCCCAGAGCGCTCATGGGCGCCCCGCACTGGTGGGACCAGCTGCGCGCTGGCAGTTCAGAGGTGGACTGGTGCGAGGACAACTACACCATCGTGCCTGCCATCGCCGAGTTCTACAACACGGTGCGGGTCGCGGGGCTGGCAGGAGGGCTGGCGGGTGGGAGCTGTCCCCATGTGCCGCAGCGCCTGAGAGCTGGACTGCGCGTATCTGGGGCAGTGTCAAGAGTCGGTCCACTCCCCTTCCTCCGCGCGCTCCTTGCAGTCCTCCCGCTGTACTCCTCTCCTGTCCCTATTCCGGACTTCTGAGCTCACCCTCCTCCTCCTGTCATTTCCTTCTGATTGGCTCTATTGTCTTCTTTGGTTCCCACCATCCCGGGGCCTGGGGGCCATGTCAACCTATTCTTCCAGTTTGGGTCCGGTTGGGGCTGGTGAATCCTTCCGAACAACTCCCTTACCTCTTCTAGGATCCCTGTAGCGTGACGCACTTGGGTCGCATTGTGCGTTTTTTTGCCCTGAATACCTGCTTTGGGAGCACTGGGAAGTGGAAGTTCCCAGCAGGTCTCAGGGACTGGGCCCACTCCGACCGTGCTAACTTGCCCCGCCCCCAAGAATATGGCAATGTTGGTCGAGTTATTTTTGTCCAAAATCAGGTTAATTACCTCCAATTCTTGTTTTTTAAAAAATTTTCTTTTCGCTTCCTTTCCCATCCCTTCCCCTCCCTCCCTCCCTTCCTTTTTCTTCTCTTTTCTCTCCTCCCTCTCTTCTCCTCCTCTTCTCTTCTCCTGTCCTCTCCTCTCCTCCCTTTCCTCTCCTTTCCTTTTTCTTTTCTCTTCTCTTCTCTTGCTTTCGTATCTAGTCTTGCGCAAGCCCCAAATGCAACTTTCTGGGCATGTGCGCTTTCCAGTTCTTAAGTCTGGAGGTGAAAAGAAAGTTTGGGACTGATAATATGTAGATTTTCTGAACTTGCCCAGCCCTAAATATGGGCAAGCAGAAATGCCCCCGGCAGAATCCCAGGATTTTAGTCCTTGTGGGAGGGATATGTTGTCACTAGAAGAAATGCCTTTGATTTTCACTGCCTGTGGCTCTGGACTCTGGCACAAAATGTAAGACTTTGCATGGTCATTTCTCTGACTTATCTTTTCACTGCTCAAACACAGAAAACAGGAACTCCTGGTTTGAGTCATTGAATATGAAGTTATTTAGGATTTTTCCTTAATATTTGCCAGAGAATGTCCTTGGCAGGACTCAGGTGCTTATTGCCTGGGCAGGTCTCTGGTCTCTGTCCTTCTATTCCTATAACAGAAAACCCTAAGTTGTTGAGGAGGGAGCTGTCATGCCCACATTCTGGTATGGCTGGGGCTATCATCCAGAAGTCTCCGCTCTTCCTCCCCTTCATGATGAAATGCTTGGCTGTCCTCTATACCAGGACCCCTGCTTCTTTGTTTGCTTGTTTTCCTTCCTCCCTCCCTTCCTCCCTCTTTCTTTCTTTCTTTCTTTCTCTCCCTCCCTCCCTCCCTCCCTCCCTCCCTCCCTCCCTCCCTCTCTCTCTCTCTCTCTCTCTCTCTCTCTCTTTCTTTCTTTCTTTCTTTCTTTCTTTCTTTCGAACAGTTTAGATGCTCAAGAAAACCAGGCCCAAAGATAATGGGAAAGATCCAGTGAGTGAAAGTGGCCACCCTTTTCCTATTATACAACCTGGTGGAGCACACTGCTGTCAGGTATAGACAGGTGCCAAGGGACAGGTGTCTTATTTCGAACACTGGAGGTAACTGAATTTCTCCTTTTGTAAGTGGAGAACACCATGCAACACTAAGGATTTCACCAGAGCTGAAGAAGAGATGGCAGTGGTGGTGCAGCACCTGTAATGTCAGCACCCAGGAGACAGAGGCAGGAGAACTGGGAGATTGAGGCCAGCCTGGGCTACACAGTGTGACCCTGTCTTAAAAACAAATGAAAAAGAGACTTCTGTGCTGAAAATTATACCATCAAAAATGTGTATGCACATAAAATACATATGTATATTGTATATGTACACATTCATAGTTTTTTCAACCCAATTAAGGTTACAGTAACCCTTCTGCACCTTGCTGTTTTCACTTCATGTATCTTGGAGATAGCCCCGTATTGCCTTCTATGGGGTTACCTTCCTCTTTATATCTGTACGGTATACCCTTTAACGGATTGGTCATAATTTATTTAACCAGTCAGTCCCCTGTGGATGAACATTTAGAGCAGTTTCTATTTGTTTCATTGTTTCCCTTTTGGTTTTTGAAGAGCAATGCAGTGAATGTCCTCACACATGACCTGGATGTACTTTTACAAGTACTAATTCCAGCTGGGGAACTGCTGTGTCCAGGAGACTATTCATTGTAGATGCGATAATTATTGCTAAGTGGTCTGCCCAAGAGAGTATACTGATTTATTTCTACTGATAACGTTTGCCTGTTGCCACAGATCTTGCCATCATCCTTTGCTTCAGCCAAGTCCAGATATCTCTTCCGAGAACACAGCATTTCCTTTCATAGCCTTTTACATGTGCACCTTTTGTACTGTTTGTTCTATATACCAGTTTTATTGAATTGAATTCCTTCTTATGTTTTAAGCTCTAAGACTCCAATCTCACAGACCAGGCCAACTTTGGAGAAAAATGCTGTCTTCCTTTGAACCACCGAGGATGGCCTTTGGGGGCTCTGTTGCTGGGCAGGGACTCAGGAGACAGAAGCAAATTAACTGGTCTTGAAAAAAATTCATGAAGCAAAATATGTGTATAAAATCAGCTCCCTATCTCTAATCTCCCCTTCTACACCTAGTCATCAACATCAGGAAGGTATAGCTCTCATTATAAGCCTAAGCATGTGTCCCATGATCTGTAGGGCAGAATCTGCCTGCCTGCCTTCCTGCCTATCTGAGCATTTATTACTGTGTACCCCTCCCAAAGAAACAGTCACATGGGTGATGAGCACGGTAATAGTCATGTGTACGAGCTGTTGTCGGTGTTATTAGTACTCTGTATGGGGTAGGTGTCTGTGGGGCTGTGATGGGGCCAGTTTGTAAGAAGGCTTCTGTGTAGGGTGACCAAACTTGTCCTGGGTTTTTACTTGAGACTTTTCTGATTTTAAAGCCAAGAGTCCAGTGTTTTGGGAACCCCTCTGAGTCCCAGGCAAACCAGGAATATTGGTTCCAGAGGCAAGAATGGAACAGTATAGTGAAGAGTTAGGGATTGACATACAATTAAGATGCACAGAGAATTCACTCAGTCAGGGTAAAAGTCCTTAGCTGTCGATGAACCTATTGTTCAGCAAGTTTCCAGCATGTGGTTTTGTCAGTATTTCCCTCTCTGGGAAAGTGCACATTCAGATGCATCAGGATGAGATTGCAGTGTGCTCTTGAGATTAGTTTGGAGCAAATGTTACATAGGCATTTGTAGAATGAGAAACTTTTAAAGGAAATAATTAATGCATTTTGAAATTGTGGTTTCCTTTTAATTAAAAAAATCTGTCTGCAGGCCTTACACAAACTAATTTTCCAAAGGATAATCCAACAATAAGCTTAAAAAAACCACTTGTTGGCTGAAGTATTCTTCAACTTCAGTGGCCTATACAGTCTTGAAGGAAAGTCCATTTCTCAATAGAGATAGTCATCGAGTCTGTCTTTTAATGATGACATTTGTGTTTCCGCATTTCTTTTGGTATTTCCTTTTTTTTGTTTTGAGACATGTCTTCCTCTAATTTGAGCTTTTCCTTTCCATATATTAATGTTTTTAAAAGGGATAGGGATGGTCAGCAAGCCTTGGTACATGGGCTATATAGAAGCATTAATGATTCCAGTGTTATTTGGAAGCATATATCAACATAGTGCTACTAACTGTAACCCTAATACATGCATTTAATATTAATGTTGAAGTATCATAGTTTTACTCATATAATAAATGGCTTCATCCTTCTGTGAATAGTATATAAATACATTTCAAAGTGACTAATATATTCATTGTTAGTTGTAAGAGCCATTTGGGGAACAGCTTGCCAGTAGATGTTTGCGCTTGGCTGAAGCAGGGAAATTGGGAGGACTTGAGACAATAAAGATACCCTGGGGTAGAAGTCAAAATGCATTATATATCTGAACATTGTGGGAGGGACTGTAAGTTGGTGCTCCTTCCCCCGGAAAATGGCTAAATAAACTGCTGCCATCAGCAGCACTTAGAATAAGCGAGCCATATCTGTCTTCACTAAGATGAAAAGGTTCTCCATGAGAAAAGCAAGCTGCAGAATGATAATGTTGCAATGAGTGACGACACATGTGTATGTGATCACAGAAACGCTAAGAAAATGACTTGAAGACTATGAGTCTAGAGCAGTGGTAATTTCTGGGGAGGAGGGTAGAAGGGAGACCTTAGCACCATGAGGTAGTCCTTTTTTTTTTTTTTTTCAAAAAGGAGAGCACATTCATGTATATGAAGGGGGAAAGATTAAATTACCTATAGTATAACAATTCCATTTATTCTTCTCCTTTTCTCTTGGCTTCTCCTTAATTGTCTCCCTCTTCATCGCCTTCTTTTCTCTCTACTTCTATATTTAGTGAAAGAAAGCCAAGCTGAAATCATGTAATGGGTCATTTGTGCATAGTGTATAATGCAATTCACAAGTCTTTGATGTCAGTTAAGGAGACGTCAAGGGGTTCAGGATGTGGCTGGAGAGGTTAAAGATGAAGATCAGCATGAGGCAGTGCAAGGAGCCAGCTGGTTGCCCCAGCGTGGGGTGGTTGCCCCTTTAACTTTGGACATCCTTGGAGCCCTTCTGGGCCCAAATATCACCTTATAAAACAAGGAAGAGCCTCATTTTAACCCTTAAGGATCACTGATTCTCCAACTAGTTCCCTTAGAAGTTAAAGGCCATGATTATGACAATGTACAAAAGCCTACTGCAGATACAGTGCTTAGGCCCTTGCCCTGATTGCTTTTTACCTGCTTTTGGTAAGTGAGAATTGGCTGTATTCCCAAGCCTGAAGACCACATATCACCTGGGACATCTCAGACAATTTATCCATATTGTCACCCAAAGTCACCAGTACCTTATAAGGCTCCTATGTAGGAAAGAGAAAGATCTGCATCAGAGTAGACCAACTAGCCAGAGGCACTCCTTTCTCTAGAGTCACGCAGCCCCACTAGGGATTTCAGTCCTGGATTTATTTTTATTTTTATTTTTTCAGTACTTGGGGGTTGAATCCTGACCCTTGCACGTACTTTGCAAGTACTCCACAAACTGGGTTGCACCCCCAGCCCATTTTTTAAATTTTTATCCTGAGACAGGATCTAAGTTATGCAGGCTGCCTTTGGCCTCCAATCTATGATCCTCCTGCCTCCACCTCCCAAGTCACTGGGGTTACAGGCATGAGCCACTGTGCCTGGCCTCAGTCCTGGATTTTAACCAAAGGCAGCAGCCCTGCTCCCACCTCACCCCAACAAAGGATTTTGTTCTCCTCTCATTTTATTTCTCTTTACTTGTTTTATTTCTCTCCCACCCTATCTGTCTGACTTTACTAAAAACTGTGTCACTCCCAAGGTGGTAGCCCCTGAATTCTGGAGTTTGCCAGAGCATTTTATTTGGATGTGCACTCGTGTGATTTCTTAGGCCTGGGAAAGCCCTCCTGCCCCACTCCAATCAGCTGGGGTCAGGAGCCCACCCTCGTGGTTCCTTTGAGGCATTCTCTAAGTGGTCTTTCTGTATCGTCCAACAAGGGGTACCATTCCTTTCTTCTGAAAGCTCTCCTGGGCCTGGCTTTCCATCTTCCTTTATGCTACCTACCCTATCTACCTATCTCTGAATGCTGCTGTTTTTTAAAGTCTTGTTAACTTACTTGTTACAAGTAACTTACTTGTGTAACTTACTCAG
>VMDO01018961.1:0-40885 GCA_007922755.1 Pedetes capensis
TACTAAGTAAGATAACATTAAGCTTATATTTAGACTGTTCTTTCTATTAATCACTTTTTCATATTTTAAACTTTGGTTTTAATGCAGAATATTGACCAAGTATAGTGAAAAGATTTGTTATTCTTAATCTCTTTTTGCTTTTACTTGGTATTAGTATGGATCTCACTATTCAAGCTGAATTATGTATGATTTAGTAAAGAGTACATGAAATCTCCCCAAAATTAAGGTTATAATGTCCTAACACTCACATTAGACTCATATCGTTTAACACGATTTATTTTTTCAAGGATTAATGAATTATTCCATGGAAAAGATTTTTTATTTTAATCAAAGAAAAATTATTCTTGTATAATATCATCATACTCCAGTGAAAGATTTAGATAATGTAGGCACAACTATAGTCATGACAGAAAAAAAAAGGATTTGGCATATAATTTCCTTCACATATATAAGTATAACATGTATTTGATTTTTTCATATTATTTGTATAGGGAAGTAAAGATGATAGCTGAAATATACAATGAATGATATTTTATTAATTCAAGATCAGTCCCTTGTTAGGGGTTGATGGTGGTATTAGAAGCCATCAAGTAAGATCTGAATCATAGTGACCCTATGTACAACAAAACAAAACATTCCCCAAATCTGTGACAGTCACATGATCTTCTTTATGTTTAAGCCCATTGTTGCAGACACTCTGTCAATCCATCTAGTGGAGGGTATTTCTTTTTTTCATTGATCTGCCACTCTCCCAAACATCATGTCCTTCTTCAGGGATTGTTCCTTCTTGACAACATGTCCAAAATATGTAACACAGTCTAACCATCCTTGCTTCCAAGGAGCACTGTGGTTGCATTTCTTATAGAACAGATCTGTTGGTTCTCCTACTCTGTTATGTTCAATATTCACCTCCAGCACCACAAGTCAAAAGCATCAATTCTTCTCCTATCTGTTATTCAATATCCAGTTTTCACAACCATATGATGCAACTGAAAAGACCATGGCATGAGTCAGGTGCACTTTTTCTACAATGTGACATCTTTATTTTCAATACTTTAAAGAGGTATTTTGCAACAGCTTTTCCCAATACAATGTATCTTTTGATTTCTTGACTGCTGCTTCCGTGGGGGTTAATGGTAGAAGCAAATAAAGCAAAATCTCGGACAACTTCAATCTTTTCTCTATTTATTATGAGATTGCTTACTGACCCAGTTGTAAGGATTTTTGTTTTGTTAATATTGAGGCACAATCCATACTGAACGTAGTGATCTTTGATCTTTTTCAGTAAATGTTTCAAATCCTTTTCACTTTCAGCAAGCAGAGTTGTGTCATCTGCATAACACAGGTTTGTTAATGAATTTTCTTCCAATCATGATGCCATGTTCTTCTTCATAAAGTCCAACTTCTTGGATTATTTTCTCAGCATAGAGATTGAAGAGGTACGGTGAAAGGATATAGCCCTGATTCTCAGCTTTCTTTACTTTAAACCAGGGTCATTGGTTTCTTGTTTGTTCGAACAACTGCCTTGTAATCCGTGTCCAGATTCCTCATGAGTACAATCAAGTGCTCTGATATTCCCATTGTTCACAAATTTATCCATAATTTATTTTGATCCACACAGTCAAATGCCTTTGCATAGTCAAGAAAACATGTTCAGACATCTTTCTGGTATTCTCTGCTATCACCTAATATCCATCTGACATCAACTATCATGTCCCTGGTTCCACATCCTATTCTGAATCTGGCTTGACATTCTGGCAATTCCCCGTCTATTTACTGCTGCAGTCATTTGGAGTGATCTTTAGAAAGATTTTACTTGTGTGTGTTGTTAATGATATTGTTTGATAATTTCCACATTTTTTGGATCCCCTTTCTTGGGATGGGAACTAATATGGATCTCTTCCAGTCAGTGGGCCAGATAGCTGTTTCTCAAATCTGTTGGCAGAAACAAGTGAGCACCTCCAGTGCTGCCCCGTTTGCTAAAACATCTCTATTGGTATTCTGTCAATTCCTGGAGCCTTGTGTTTCACCAATTTCTTCAAGGCAGCTTCCACTTCTGCCTTTAGTACCATTGGTTCCTGATCATATGTAACCCCTAGAAATGGTGGGTCATCCACCAATTCTTTTTGGTATAATGGCTCTGTATATTCCTCCTATCATCTTTTGATGTTTTGTATATCATTAAATGTTTTCCCTCTAAAACCTTCACTATTGCCACTCAGCGCTTGAATTGTTTCTTCAGTTCCTTATGTTGTTGTTGTTGTTGTTAGGTGCGGTGGAGTCGGTGTCTGACTCATAGTGATCTGCATAGGGTTTTCAACGGCTGACTGTTTCTGGATTGCCTTGGGAGTGGATTGACAGGTCCTTCTCCCATTTTTGTGGTGCTGGGAATTGAACTTGGGATTTCAGAGACTGCAGTGCAGCACTCTACCAACTGAGCTAAATCCCAGCCCTCAGTTCCTTAAGCTTGAGAAAAACAGAGCATGTACTTCTCTTCTTTTGGTTTTCTATCTCTAGCTCTTTCCACATGTCTTTATAATATTTGATTTTGTCTTCTTGAGCTGCCCTTTGAAATATTCTGTTTAGTTCTTTCACTTCATGTCTTCCTTTTATTTTAGCTGCTTCATGTTCAAGGACAAGTTTTACAGTCTCTTTTTACATGAGTCTGTTTTTTTCTTTTTTTTTCTATCCTTTTATTTAAAACCTCTTGCTTACTCATGAATGATGCTTTCGATGGCATGCCACAACTGGTCTGGTCTTTGCACATTAGTGTCCAGTGCATCAAACCTGTTCTCGAAGTGGTCTATGATCTCAAATGGCATATACTCAAGGCCATAAATTGGCTCTCATATACTTGTTCTTGTTGTCTTCAGTTTCAGTTTGAACTTTTATATGAGTGGTTGATGGTCTGATCCATAATCAGCACTTGGTCTTGTTCTGACTTTTGATATTGAGCTTTTCTATCATCTCTTTCCATAAATGTAGTCAATTTGTTTTCAATATGTTCCATCTCTATATTCTATGAGTATAGTTGCTGTTTATGTTGGTGATACTATGTATTTGCAGTTGAAAGGTCATTGGTGTTACAAAACTATATCATGCAATCTCCAGTATTGTTTCTTTCACCAAGGCCTTATTTTCCAATTGCCGAGCCTTCTTTATCATTTCCAACATTTGCATTGCAGTTACCAGTAATTATCCGTGCTTCCTGATTATAATGTTCAACCTATTTCAGATTGCAGATGCTGGTAAAAATCCTCCGATCTTCATTTGTGGTCTTAGTGGTGGGTGTGTAAATTTGAATAATAGTCATATTAACTGGCTTTTCTTATAGGCATATGGATATTATTCTATCACTGACAGCATTGTACTTCAGGAGAGATCTTTATATGTCTTTTGTGATGATGCATGCAAGCCCATTTCCCTTTAATAAGCTCACTAATGCCTAGAATATCTATGTTTATATGCTCCATTTCCCTTTTGATGATTTATAATTTTCCTAGATTCAGCCTATGTGCATTCCATGTTCCAACTACTAAATAGATGTGCACAGTTTTTCCTTCTTCTCATTTTGAGTCATGCCACATCAGCAAATGGAGTTCTTTTGGGCTTTACTCCATTCCTATCATTAAGATCAACTCTACTTTGAGAAGGCAACTCTTTCCCAGTCATCTTTTGAGTGCCTTCCAGTCTGAAGTGTTCATTTTCTGCCAGTATATTTGACACTGTTTCTCTGTTACTCATATTATAAAAACCTTCGATGGCTAATTGTTGTGGGAGTTAGTTATACCCTTCTCCCTATTCTGTCTCAGTCTGCCAGCTCAGCTGAAACCTGTCCACTATGGTTGACCCTATTGGTATCTGTTATACTGGTGGCATAACTTTTAGGATCATTGGAACAGGCAAGCCCTACAGTATAGCAAACTGTCAGACACGTGGGGGTCCCAGTCAATTGGCACACTCCAAAATAATTTTTTAAAATCGATATTTATTAAATGACTATAGGGTGCTAAGACTTATTTCAATGTATGTTCAAAGTAATATTTATTACTATTTTGTCAAAATATGAATTTCAAACTTCCAGTAAAAGATCATGTCCTGATAACATTTTATTGGAGGGGGACTTTAAGACTTATATAGCTTTAATAATTAAACAAGTTTTATTGTATGCAAAGTAGTTTACTGTTTATCCATTATACCTATTTATAAGCAAGCAGATGTAAAGCTAGAAGGATATATGTTTATTTGGAGACTAAATTGAATGATGTCATAATGAAATGTTTCATTGACTTCATTAAATGAGGGTGAAAGATGTTTTGTTCAATCAGAATTGAAAACACAACAGTTTATGGAACTATGTAAGTATTATTAATTTAAGTTGTTATTGTTAGATACCATTAAGTCAGGTCCAGCTCTTAACGATCCTGTGTACAACAGAGTAAAACATTACCAGATACTTTGCATGCCTAGCACTATGTCAGTGTTTCTCTGCAATTCATGGAGTTTTCAGTGGCAGATTGTTTTGGGATATTTTGAAAGTGGGCTGCCAGATCCTTCTCTCATTATTAATTAATTTATGTTGTTGTTGTTAGGTGCCCTCAAATTGGGTCCAAATAATAGTGAATCTCATAAGGTTTTCAATGCCTGATTGGGGCTTTGCTCTGAGAATGCATTGCCATGTCCTTCTCCTGTTTTTGTGCTTCTGGGGATAGAACCCAAGTCCTCAGAGAGTGCAAAGCAGCACTCCACCAACTGAGCTAAAGCCTGGTCCATTATTAATTTATAATACGCTAGAATTCAGAGTTTTATTTTTCTTCATGTTTAACTTATGTCAAAATGAAATGCATATTTAATATTATTCCTTTTACAAAATGTATAGATTTGACACTATTTACATATCTCTTTGTAGGTAAGAAATTTTATCTGTTCCATGTGTCTTTTTAAGATTCTTATGTTTATATAGGAGAAACAGTTTTACACACAACTTTAAATGTCTTTTGTCATTAAATTTAAAACAAGCATTAGAAAAAAAATCACATAAATTCAAGATTTTGTTTGTTGTTAAAGTTTGAGGGAAAAATGTTTTAGTAATGCATTTCAAGAAATTTTTATTTCCTTCCAGAATATATTAAAAATAGTAAAATTGAAGTCATTTAGCTTCCATTCTGAAAATATATCTTCCTTTCCTATATCACAAAGAATTTTTGGCAAGGAAATTTAAGTGCCCTATAACACTTTTAGTGTCATAATATTCTGAATTCTAATGGACTTAAATATAAAAAGGGATCCTGTGCGTAGCACAGTGTTGGGGAATGTTTCATTCTGTGACACATAGGGTTCCTAGGAGTTGTGGACCTGACTTGCTGGCACCTAAAAACTACAACAATGATAAACTCTATTAATCATGCACTATAAAATTTTAAAAAATTTTTATTATAAATTGTATTTTTTGAAAACGTTTCTTAAATCCTATGATATGCAATCAATATTTCCTAAATATGAACACTAAAAATGTTCTGTTGTTACCAACATGTTCTAATAAAAGTATTTTCACATCATTAAACCCCCTAAAGTTAATATCACAGTTGAATAGTGATGTGTAATTGGGTTAATTCAAAACCAATTCAGTTTAAAAGCAACTTATCATAATAAAAGGGAGTTCCTCTTTGGTGAATTTATGAAGGTAATTAATTTTTTTTTCTGCCATGTAGATTTTAATATTGCACTTAGGTAACCTAGAAATTCAATAGCTCAGACATTTTAGCATGTCGAAGCAGACTTCCTTCTTCTACTGGGGAATATTTGTTGTTCATCATAATACCTAAATGTCTACATTTATGTTAATTAGAATTTCAGTTTCACCCCTGAAAACATACCTGAATTGTTTTCTGTGGCAAAACAAGTGGTCTTGCTTGCCCCTAATTGCATTTAAATCTTATCTAATTATGATTTTGATATATAAATACTGTCTCAAGTATTCATCACTAGAGATTAAGGACAATATTTAATTTAGTAATGAAAAATGCAGAAATGTCTATTTTTCAAAAGTATTACCTGTGCGTTTTAAAAAGTCTTGTATTTTTTTTCCAAAAATAATGTAACTTTTACAGAGTCAAGTAAGAATCCTATCTATATATCTATTATGTATATATATCATCTATCAGTCTATCAATACCTCTTAAATAAGACTTTATTTGGTAATTCAGCAACAAAATTGTATCAACATTTGTAAATGTATTTGATAATTTGCCTATATGGGCTTCATAAACTTTTATTATTATAATTTTCTTGTGAATGTCATCGGATATCAATTTCATGCTTAGTATTTGGAAAATACGTGAAGGTACTAAGCCTGTGTTGGGGATAACAGCACAGGTATATGTACAATATAGGAGCAAAACACCAGCTCTTTCTGTCCTGACATAATGTCAGTTAGCAAATTTTACTTGTGTAGAAAAATGTGGAATAGTGGGAATGTGGCTATAGTACTGTCATTAACACTCTTAGATTTCAAGATTGCCAGTGGTCAGTACCTGTGATTTAGATCCATCACAATAACAAAGTTCTCTATATGTATTTACATACACAAGCACAGAGCCCTTATTTGTTCACATGGTCATTCACACAGTTACAGAATCATTTGCTTGTTACCTGTCAACTCTTTTGCTAACAGTATCATAGATTTATCATCTGCTGGTCTAAGCCATGCCTTTGCTAGATCTAAGGTCCTGGCACATGGCTAATCCCTTCCTGGCCAGCTTCTCTCACTGTTGGCTGTCAGTGATGATGTTTCCCCACCCTTGCTGAGTTGCCTGTTTGCCTCAGAATGTGTTTATGTCATTAAAAGAAGAGAAACAAACAAAGAAAAAATAAGCCCTGAGCATGTTGACCAATGTTCCAAGGTGTCAATCAATAAAATGATGATTGAAAATGGTGAAAGGTGGCAATTGTGATATCAATGCCTGAGGGAAAAATAGATCTGACAGTTAAATGTGGTGGTGGAAATTTGGTGGATCATGGGAATCCAAGTCATTTCTCTAACATGGAATATAGCAACCTAAGTTTGAATGGAAATCTCAAAGCAGGGAACTTCAAGAGAGATAATTTCACAATTCAGCTCAGAACAAAAGTTGTGGGACCGCTCTTACAGGTTTCCCATAAAGTCTTGTTCTTCTGTAAATCATTTTATATTTTTAACACTTTACAGAAGATATAGCACAGAGTGGATGTTTTAACATGTGTTGACTCGGTGAATAAAAAAATGGGTAGGCAAATATGTCACATGGACAGACAATAAGGAAGAGAACCTCCATAGCAAAGCTAAGAACAATGTATGCATGTGGTAAATTTGCAAAGCAATTCAAATTAAAGAATGGCAGTTCAAAAATTAGTAATTAGTCATGCAGCTTTTAAACCAGTGGAGAAAAGGAAAGTGCCATTAGGAATGCAATTCTGCAAGACATTGCATTTAAAATAAATTATGAGTACAAATGCAGATGCAGCTGGGATATAAGTAGATTGACAGATGAAACTAACGATTCCAGAATGAATGAAAAAGTGAATTGCTCCTCAAAATGTACACAATTTTAAAAGGGGAAAAGTGTAAGTCAGATTGAACAAGACTCTTTGTTAAGTGCTGTCAACTCATAGCAGCCCTATGTACAACTGAATGAAACACTCCCTGACACTGTGCATGCCCAGCACTATGTTAGTGTTTCACTGATATTCAATGGGTTTTCAATGGCTGGTTATTTCGGGATTGTTTTTGGGAGTGGGCCGTCATGTCCTCCCATGAACAAGACTTAGAAAGTATAAAATCAATAAATTGGACAGATTTTGAAGAAAGTATTTTCAGAGATGCCTGGGTAAATACTTAGTGTAGTAGTTATGTAAATAGAATACATCAATGTAATATCAGAAATTCATTCCACATGTTTTAGAATGTTGTTGTTAAGTGCTGTCAAATGATAGATAATCATAAAAGATATTTTCAGTCTTACTCAAAGATTCCCATGTTATTTTCAGAAACACAAGTCAAATAATTTTATAGGTAGATCTGTACACCAAATTTCTCCTGTCTGACTTATTTTAATGTAAGGCAGAAAAAATGAAAACCGAGAAGCAGCCACCACATGGTGAAATATGGTACCCAGACCACTGGCATATTTTTTCTATATTTGTCTCATTCATGTTGCTTGTATTCAAGATGCCATAGTTTCAAAAGTTCATCTAGGACTTTCTGATTTATGGTGCTTGCTGCATTGATGGCATTTAGCTTTAGGCATGGCTGTAATCATTTTCTTTATTATTTTGTCTTTTAATGGGTATGACAGAATAATTCACATTAATTAGTGTCATTTTTATTTATTGCAACATTTATCAACTCTCCTACCTGCTTCACCCAAACTCAGAACTCATGAAACATTATTAGTACCAGGACGACCATTTCCAATTTTGTCTTGCAGATGCATTGATATTAACTTTACTGCAATAAAAAAAAATCACTTTAGCACCTGGCTACCAGAGCATCATCAGCATTTGAAACAAGCAAGCAAAAACAAACAAACAATCAAACAGAAAACCACCATAACAGATTTCAATTCATTTAGTAGGAAAGTAACTTTCACATCTTTTTTAAGAGCTAGACTAGTCAGGAACAACAGAAGAGAGGAAGAATTGCACAAAAAAAATGTCTAGAACTATCATATGCAGCCATGAGGAACGTGTCAGTGATTTCCAGGTTATTATCAGAACAGACACTTGATAATCAATACATAAATAGGTTGGGTTCAGTGCTCTCTTCTCCACATTGTCTCACTGAAGTTTTTTGAGACAAGTTCTTCTGATGCAAAAGAAACTGTAGCTTATAATACCCATGTTGTTGTTGTTGTTAGGTGCCGTCGAGTCGGTATCCGACTCATAGCGACCCTCTGTACAACAGGGGAAACACTATTGTCAGTGCTTCTCTGCTGTGCATAGGGTTTTCAATGGCAGATTGATTTTTGGGAGGGGGTTGCCAGGTCCTTCTCCCAAGCCTGCAGCACCTGGTGTTCCCAGGCGTCTCCCATCCAGGTACTAACCAGGCCCGACCCTGCTTAGCTTCCGAGATCTGCCGGGATCGGATTCCACAGGGCTATGGCTGCAGGCCTATAATACCCATAGAAAATATTTAAAAAGATTTGTAAGAGGATTACCTCACTGGTTGCTGTTGGGAAGTCATGGTTTCTTTTTGTGTATTCAACCCTGCCCTATGTGTGTCATGAGTTTATTAATTTTGCATGTACAGTTTGTGGTCCTTTATTTCACCAGTAGTGTCAACATTTCCTAAAATATACTATAATTTTGTATTAAAATGAGTTTTAAAGTTCTCTAATATTTTATTATCACCTGCAGCGACCACTGTGGCGTTCAATCCATCAGATCTGGGAAGGTAAGCAGGATAGGGCCTGGTAAGTACTTGGATGAGAGACCACCTGGGAACACCAGGTACTGTAGGCTCAGGAGAAGGACCCAGCAACCCACTCCCCAAAAACAATCCGCCATTGAAAACTCTGTGAATAGGAGAGAAGCAGAGCAATAGTGTTTTGCCTGTTGTATTTTGGTTCGCTATGAGTTGGACACTGACTCCATGGCACCTAACAACAACAACTACAACAACAACAATATTTTATTGGATTTATGACTGCCACTTCCTTAAGCAATTATACCAGTAGGGCTGACAGTTTATTGTCACATTTTGACTTGTCACGTGTTATTCACAGATTTATTTTATCTTACCACAGGCTCCCTAGTAATGAATGTTATTATATTGGGTTATATTTAAAATGCCGTTTAATTTAAAGTGCTTATATTGGCTTAGTAATTTCAATGAACATTTTATTTTGCTGTCATTTTGATATATGGCTATGGACTTAGATTTTTTTGCTTGTTCATTTGAAACAAAACTGTTAATACTATACTCAATACTTCTCCAAATTTGTTGCATTTTTTTATTTTTAACATTTTTTTTCTTTGTTATTGCTTTTATCAGCATACTTTCCATTCCTCCTTCTGATTTAATACTTAGATGGTCTTTTCATTGCTTAAATAAAATTGTGTACATATATTTTATTTTGACCATGTTAATTTTATTAAGTGGAGCAAATAAATTAATTTATTTATTCTGATGTCTATTTGGCCAATAAGAGCAGGAAAAGACTTAAAGTCACAGAACAATTATGTTTCTCTTACTCTATCATTGTTATTCTAACAGGGTTCTGGTTCACATATTTGTTGCTGTCATGTTTATTATATATTCATAAGTGATTAATCATTGTGTATTGGACATGTTGTCAATTTGAACCAATCATCCTTGTGTTGTTCAAAGTCTTTCCTCTAAACCGTCTTTGAATTCACTTGCTACATGTGGACTGTTTCTGTGTTCCTCCGCCACACTATATTGTTCTTAGTTTCAGAGTTTCACATTAAATTTCAAAGCAGTGTTTATTTGTACTTAAATATTTTGATTAATCTGAGCACCGAGGGGGAGGTTAGCCAGTTTGTGGTTGTTCTCAGGACTGCTGGTTAGCTGTCTGCCATTTGGTCACGTTGATCACACTTCTTGTATGCCTAGTCCCTCTCTATGCCAAGGTGAGGTTTTTCCATCTACTGCCTTTTCCAAGAAGAGCTGCGGGTGGGACTGGATGGCCATTGCTATGGCAACCCCAAAGAGCAGCAAGGGAGAGAGCCTGGTATTTTGGGTTTGCTTGCTCTGTTTTGACTGTTTTTATTGTTGAGGGGGCAGTATATTACGACTTGTTGTTGTTGTTGTTGTTAGGTGCCATCAAGTCAGTATCCGACTCATAGCGACCCTCATAGAGTTTTCAATGGCTGACTGTTTCAGGATTGCCTTGTGAGTGGATTGCCTGGTCCTTCTCCCATTTTTTCGGTCCTAGGAATTGAATTCGGGACCTCAGAGACTGCAGCGCAGTGCTCTACCAACTGAACTAAATCCCAGCCCTATATTATGACTTAGGACTTACAATTTGGGGGTAGAAATTAGGAAAGGGATTTCCAGCCTTTTGTCATAACTGAGAGATAATAAAAATTTTAGCATCTAAGAAAGATAGGAAGCTCTCATTGTTGTTGCTGTTGTTATAGTTTGCATAGTAGGCTAGGCTTGTGCTCTACCACTGAGCTGCACCCTCAACTTCTTTATTATTTAGATACAGAGTCTTTTTAAATTGTGCAGGCTGCCTCTGGCCTCGAACTCCTGATCTTCCTGCTTCAGGCTCCTGAGTCTCTGGGATCATATGCATGGGCCACCGTACCCAGCTCTGTGCCCTCCTTGTTTTCTCAATGTCACATCCCACTGGCAGCAAGCGTCCCTCCTATGTTCTGGCTGGTATGACTGTGACAGCTGGTGTCATTTTGGTTTTCTATAGTTCATTAGTCTACACTGCAGTATTTCAATAATTGTTCCTTCTTGTCATTTCTAGTCATGCATTCCATCCCTAACTTCTAGCAGATACACTGTCTATATCATAAAAATGTTGTCTTCAAGTCATCTAGGACATCTGATTTGGTCAGATTTCAGAGGCTAAGCAGGATCAGCCCTGGTTAGTACTTGGATGGGAGACGGCCTGGGAACACCGGATGCTATAAGCTTGGACGAAGGACCCAGCAACCCACTCCCAAAAAACAATCAGCATTGAAAACCCTATGAGCAACAGAAAAGCACTGACAATAGTGTTTGGCCTGTTGTATGTAGGGTCGCAATGAGTGAGACAGAGACTCCAGGGCACCTAACAAGAAACAATATCCCACCGCTGTAGTATACTGTCCATTTCATTCTGGACACAGTGTCCTTGGCCTACTTTGGCATCCTATATTCCAAGTTGCTCTATCTTGTACTGATATATTTAATGGCTCCTACTCTGTTCATTCGAGTATACTAGCTTTTATATAAAACATAAAAATGAAAATAACTTAAAAAAAACTTAAAAACAGAAAATGAAAATGAGAACAAACCAAAACCCCACAATGCCATGCAGCTACCACCTTAAACTGTTCTCTGTGTTCACGTTCAGGTTCCTTATTTATACTTATTCTCTATTCTTGACAACTCTCTCAGTCTTTAGCAGAGACACACATCTGAATTTTTGATTTTCCAGCACCTCTTCCTTTGCCTGGATTGGCCTCCCTCACTATTTCGATGGAGTTAGTTTTCTTAGTTAGTTAGTCTTAGTTAGTTAAAAACATGTGGTTCTGGAGGAAAATGACCAGACTAATACCCTGGGTGTATCATTGAACTGTTGCCTTACATAAGGCTAAACTACAAATGACTCTCAGATATAAGACCTTTAATCAGTTCCCCTTCTGTGTATTCACTGTGGCCACGGCGGACTGCTTGCTGTTGCCTTAAGTTCAGCTGAACTGGGAAGATCGGATTCAAGTCCCAAGTCTAGCCATGCATGGCTTTCCTCTGCATGTGGAGCTCTGGTTTGCTCTCCTTGCGTTCGTTCTGTGACTCTGGCTAGAGAGGCAACAATTCAGACACTTCTCCATTTGTGGTGGTTGAGATGCAAGACAGCAACAGACTAGCAACATCCCAAGGTTCTAATATTTTCAGGGCTACTGGTAGCTGTTTTCCCATAGTTAGAGAAATTACTTTGGACAGAATAGCACATTTACACACTTGTATGCACAGAAGTCACAGGTGAAGTGTGGTGTATCCTCCTGACATTCAAGCCACTGATCCTACTTACACCTGAGGCCAGCCACATGCCAGCTTCTTTAATGCTGCTAATTTGGTTTGACTAAGGTATTTGAATAAGATTACTCCCATGACATCAGTTCACATCAATAAAGCAATGCTTTTCCTTTACGGTATTCTGGGTCTCCACGATCCCAAATTCTGTTGAAACCGTACTCTCTGAGGTTAGCAGGTCTTCCTCATCCACCCTCAGGTATTTTCATCTGATGGAGGATTTGGCCACTTTAACGATGTCATCTTCTTTTAAAACTCTCTTGTAGCTTCCAATGGTGCCTTCATTTTGCCTCTCACCCTCAGTTTCATTTGAAGGCTTCTTTATCTAAGCTGGAAAAATTAACATTTATGTCCTTCGGGTTTCTGCTTTAGCCAAATTTAATACTTCATTTTCACCCTTTAACACTGAAATTGTATTCCTCTCCATAATTCTAGCACCATGTAATTGAAGCTGTGTGCAGAGTAAATATTTTTGTCTGTTTTTTTTCCCCTGAATGCCTGATCCATATCTGAAGCTAATCTCTGGATATATCTATGCAAAAACTCAACATACTTTTCAATCCCAATATGTAATCTCATTTCTAGTCTCAAACTGCCTTCAATTTCTGTCCATGTAATAAATGACATTGTCACTCATAAACTTGGGTACACTTTAGACTCTTCTCTGACCTTCACCACACAATCCAATCACTCATCAAATCTTGCAAAGTCTACTTACACAAGGATAATCCCATCTATAGCTTTTCTTCCAAACTATATGCCACTTTTCTATTTCAGGTTATTTGTTTTTACATGGATTGCTACAGTAAAATCTTTATTCTCTTCCAGATTTCAGCTTAATTATCTGTCAAAGCAAACTCCACATGGCATCCACAATTGAGTTTCTATCCTACTTATACCATCAGGCTGCCCTCTGTGAAAATGTTTTGATGCCTCCCTTTGCTCGTACAGTGAAGGTGAAGGTTAAGCTCCTTAAAATACTCACTGGCCACATGATAAGGGATCTGTAGACCTTTCTAGCACTTTCTTGTCACTATTCACCATCACCCTTTGCTTTGATAACTGTTTACATTGTACTGCAATATTAAAACCCTCTAGGAAAAAACATACAAAGAATTTCTTATTTGTTTTTTTTTTTTTTTTGGTTGGAAAGGACGAATACATGCCATGAGCAGAGATGAAAATGTACTATTTCATAAATTATTTATTATGGTTTGAATAAGTAGTTTCTCCCCAGAAAACTCGTGTTAAAGTCTTGGTCCACAGCTGGTGGTGCTATTGATAGGTGATTCGATCCTGAAAGCTCTGACATAATTAACGCATTAACACCTTGATGGATTCATTGCTGTTGTTAGGTGCCAGGGAGTCGAGTCTGACTCATAACGACCCTATGTACAGCAGAATGAAACACTCCCTGATTCTGTGCCAGGCACATGATCTTATTTATGGCTAAGCCTATTGTTGTAGACACCCTGTGATTCTCTCTAGTAGAGGGTCTTCCGTTTTTTCAATGACCTACCACACTAACAAACATGATGTCCTTCTCCAGGCATTAGTTCTTCCTGAATTCATGTTCAAAATATGTAAGACAATCCAACCATCCTTACTTCAAAGGCGCACCCTGGTTGCACTCTTTCTAGGACAGATCTGTTGGCGCTTTTGGCAGTTCCTGGTATATGCAGTATTCATCTCCAGCACTATAATTCCACAGCATCAATTCTTCTCCTAACTTCCCTGTTCAATGTCCAGCTTTCACAACCATCTGATATGACTCAAAATATCATGGCATGAGTCAGAACCACCTTCATCTTCAATGTGACATCTTTACTTTTCAGTACTTTAAAAAGATCTTTTGCTACAGTTTTTCCCAATGCAATGTGTCTTTTGATTTCTTCACTGCTGCATCCATGGTTGTTGATTATAGAACCAAGTAAACCAAAATCTTGGACAACATCAATCTTTCCTCCATTTATCGTGAAGTTGCATACTGACCAGTTGTAAGGATTTTTGTTTTGTTGATGTTTAGTAGCAATCCATACTAAAGGCTATGTTCTTTGATCTTTATCAGTAAGCGTTTCAAATCCTCTTCTCTTTGAGCAAGGAGAGTTGTGTTATCTGCATAATGAAGATGTTAAAGAGTTGTTGTTTTGTTGAGTGCCATCAAGTCAGTGTCCAATTGATAGCAACCCTATGTACAACAGGCGAAGCACTATTGTCAGTGCTTCTCTGCTATTCATAGAGTTTTCTATGGCAGATTAATTTTTGGGAGTGGGTTGCTGGGTCCTTCTTCCAAGCCTATAGCACCTGGTGTCCCCAGAGGTCTCCAATTGAAGTACTAACCAGGCTGATGCTGCTTGGCTTCCAAAATCTGACAGGATAGGATGCCACAGTGTAAGTCTGCAGTCTCAATGAGTTGTTAATGAGTCTTCTTCCAGTCCTGATGATGAGTTGTTCTTCATAAAGTCCAGTTTCTCAGATTATTTGATCAGCATAGAATTTGAAAAGGTATGGTGAAAGGACACATCCCTGATGCCTACCTTTCTCTACTTTAAACCAACCAGTGTTTCCTTGTTCTGTTTGAATGACTGTCTCCTGGTCCACATACAGATTCCTCATAAGTACAATTATGTGCTCTGGTATTCTCATTCTTCTTCGCAGTGTTATCCATAGTTGATTATGATCCATACAGTCACACAAGGAATAGTTGGGGGGTGGAGCCTACTTGGAGGAAGTATGCCACTGTGGGCATGCTCTGGAAGCATGTACCTTGTCCTGGCCCCTTCCTCTCTCTCTCTGCTTTCTGGCCACCCTGAGGTGAGCATCTTTGCTCTGCCACACACTCCTGTGACCACATTCAGCCTCACTATTGGCCATGGTGATGGAGCCAGCCAACCACAGACCGAAACCTCTGACACTGAGCCAAAATAAATCCTTCTTCCCCTCAGTCATTCTCTCAAGTACTTGTCCCAGTGACAAAAAAAAATGGCCAACCCTTTAAACCACTATATGATAGCAATTACAATTTCTGCCTTTGCATATTTCCTTTAAGGAAGAATTTTACAAACAATTAATCATGCATGCCATTGCAGAAATTCTTACTAGTAAAGAGTTGGTAGAGGATGCCAGAAACCTACGTCTGTCTTAATCCTTTCCTGCTGCTATAACTAACTGTGCTAAGATGAGTAATTTATAAACAACAGAAACATATTGCTCAGAATTTTGGAGGCTTGGAAATCCACATCAGCTGCCAGCAGATTCAGTGTCTGGCCAGGGCTCTTTCTGCTCCAAAAATGGTATTTTCTAGCCATTTCCTCACATGGTGGAAGGTGCAAACAAGCTCCCTGTTGTTAGGTGCTACCTATTCATTGTTCAACTCATAGCAATCCTTTGCACAACAGGCAAACCAGTACTGTTAATGCTTCTCTGCTATTCATAGGGTTTTCAATAGTGGATTGATTTCTGGGAGTGGGTTGCTGGGTCCTTCTCCCAAGCCTACAACGCCTGGTATTCCCAGGTGGTCTCCCATCCAACTACTAATGAGGCCCAACTCTGCTTAACTTCTGAGATCTGATGGGATTGGATGACACAGTGGTGTGGCTGCAGGCAAAGTCTATATTATAAGGACACTAATCCAACTGATGAGGACTCTGTCCAATTTTTCTGCCTTTTAATATCATCATCTTGGGGCTAGTTTTCAGCTTATAAATTTTGACCAGTCATGAACACTTGCATTATGGCAATCTCCAAGAGTTAATTTCTTAATATGTTGTTGTTGTTAGGTGCTGTCAAGTCAAGTTGGACTCATAGCGACCCTCACAGAGTTTTCAATAGCTGAATGTTTTGGGAAGTGGACTCCCACATCCTTCTCCCATTTTTGCGGTGCAAGGGACTGAAACTTTGTCCTCAGGAAGTGCAGACCAGTGCTGTGCCAACTGAGCTAAACCCAAACCTCTTCTTCATGATAGTTATCAGCAAATTAATTTCATATGTTGCTTTTAAATAACTATGTCCTTCACTAGAGAATCCAGGAGATATGTATTTCCTCTTCATCTTTTATACTTCACCTGGATTTGAGAAAGAATTTGAAATTTAAAAGAATACATTATGAAAGAATTAGTTAGCAACACGTGTTTGTAAACATGAGTATGAATTTAAAGTCAATCTGGATGAACATTTTTAAAAATAGTGTTTAGTTAATCATCCATTATAATGTATAAATTGTACAGAGCGCCAGAAGCTGAGGTCACTGTGGCTGCTGTGCTCTCAGTAACAGTGGATATCACTCACAATTAGTCAATCATAAGCATGGTAGCTGCTGCTGTTGAAAATTTACCCTCTCTTTATGAGGTACTAAAAGTCACTCAGCAGAGACCACTGGGGACATATCTGTAGTCCAACAAGTTAGATTAATTTCGCTTTCTGCAGGAAGGGAAAATACATCCCAGAGCATTTTTCGTGACAATATAAATAAAAGATCTGGGAAGAGCATTTTTTGAATTCCAGCTTATGCTGAAAAATTCCCAGGAAGAGTGCAAAAATCTAGGCCTGGTTCTGAACTGGATTCTCCCATGGAAGCAGAGAAAATTCAACAATTTTACAGTTATATCTTATGCGTTTTATCTAGAAGAAAGGTGTGTTAAAGGAGGGTTAGAATTGTCATTGATAAAAACAGCTAGCAGCTATACACGTTTGTCGGGAGATGGAACCGGCAACCCACTCCCAAAAATAATCAGCCACTGAAAATCCTATGAATAGCAGAGAAGCACTGACAATAGGGTTTTGTCTGTTGTACATAGGGTCTCTATGAGTAATACACCAACTTGATGGCACCTAACAACAACAACAATATACATGTTTGTCAGGAGTGAGTTATGTTCAATCATTGTTGAGATTGTGTGGTCCTTTGTTCTTGTCCTGTTCCAAACATGCTTGTGGAGTGGCTTTATTTGAATGTTATTTGCATTCAGATTGGGAATAACAATCTAGCTGCCAGAAAAACTGTTATTAATTTTCTGCAAAATGATTATGCATCCTCTTCACACTGATGCCAGCTTGGCCACGGGCCTTGGATGAGTGGAAGATGGGAAGTGATGTGTCTAGTTATGAGCAAAAACTTTAAGGCTACCACATTTTCCACCCTGTCCCTCTTTTCTCTTTACTACAGAACCCTTGATTGGCTGCTCCTTCAGGGTAGGTATTAGCATTAAGGCCACCCAGAGCAGAATCATGGTCCACATTGAAGTTATGGAAGGGATGTGTGCAACTGTTTGCTCTAGTAAGCTACTGAGATTGAAGGGCCATTTGGTTCTATATCACTGAGCCAAGCTGTGGAACATATATAGTTATCAGAACTCATTTTTCACTACTTACAACTATTCTTTGAAAGATTGCCTAGTTTATATTTTCTCTTTCCTTCAAAATGATTACAGGCTACCAACCTATTTTGGCAGTTCACTGATTGTCTTTCACATACAAAATCATCTTTCATGCACAGAATATGTGAATAGTATACAAAATTATATTTCCAACTTTTTGAAAAGAGTTACTGGGAAGCATGGAAAAATTACACAATAATTCAAGTAAATCAAGTGTTTATTTGTATTAGGCAAAGATGTGATTAATTTTAATGACAGAGTTCAGCAAGTATAGTACAATCTAGGTTGCTTCATTCCCTCTCTCATAGGCAGCCCATCATTTGATATTAACCATGATATTTTCACTTAAGTAGGATATTTTGGTTGTCACATAAATCTTCATCTATTTATTGATACCTTTCTGTACATGTATGGAAATCCAGAGGTTCAAATCCTTACTTTCCATTTCTCACTCTGATGGCAAAATATGTATTTAACACACTGTTGGAAACATATTTTCCTCATGCCTTCATATCTGAATTACTAGTTGTCTTAATGGTGACATTAAACTCTCATAAAATAATTACATATTTCTAGCCATCTCTTTTCTTTGTGCTTCCATAAGGTATATCCCACAGGACCACTAAACATAGATTCTTTGTGAAATGAGGCTTTTCAGTCAGGCAGTTAAAAAAAAATTATTACCACCCTAGCAGATGGAACATCAGTAATTTGGTACTAATCAGCTCAACTGATTTTACAGATTTTCTGCCTTTAATGTTCTGTTCCTTCATTGTGTATGATTTACATCTGAGCTGAGAAGAGCTTCAAAGGCTGGCAGCTATCAATAGCTGCCTGATGCTATCTCCTGTCATTAGTCCTTCCATTGCCAAGTGATCCTGGGATCAGGTGACCCAGGAGAGCTATAGAAAAGAGCACACCTGTAGGTTTCCTTTCCTTATGTGAGCCAGATTAAGATTGGTAGAATAAATGGTGCCCTGTATGTTTCAGACCTCCAAGTGACCACACCATTATTCTCTCAGCCATCAAGGACAACTGAGACAGATGAAGATAAAATACTTGCAGCTAGAGTCACCTTCACGCAGGACAAGGTACCAGAAATTTAAAGGCAGACAGCTATAGATGAGTATCTGTTTGTCTATGCATCTGTATGTTATCTATAATTTTAATGTGCTAAAGATGTGGTCTTGTTCTCAAAAGTTTTTGAAAAATTACTTACCAACAGAAGTCATTCAAAGGCAGTAAAACTTCCACTGGGTACTAGACTTTGGGAAAGATGGTATTTTATTTTCTTGGAGTTTCATTTCAAGATGTTGTATTCCCCAATGTGAGTACATTGAGCAGATGTTCAATAGTTTATCCAGTTTCTTTTAAATGCTTGAATTGAAACATTTTATCCAGTCTAAACTTCTTTAATTTCCTTTCAACTCCAAAAGTGGAATTTGCATTAAGTAGGATCCCAAAGGAATTTTGATTCTGTGATCTAAAGCCATGCTGTTTTTGTTTAATTTAACTACCGTTTTAGAAGGCCTGTGGAAAAGCATCTTTAATGTTGATTCATAAATGATAAAAAAGCACAATAATGTTTCATTTTTTTCAATTCACTTTAGTAAGTCCTAGTCTAAAGGGAAGTAAGGTTAAGTTACTTCTAAACAAGCGCCAATAACTATGACTTGGATATCTGATATCAATCTGGTAAACAGAGACAGGCTAACTCCTCCATTTGATGATGGATAGAACAGAATTAATTTTAGAGCTAAAGCCATTGTAGAATGTGGCAATTATCTCAAGAAATATTTGTTATTTATACAATACTGGAAGTAAACACATATACTTTACAAGTTATTTTTTAAATTATTTTTGTAACACTTCTCACTCTTATTTTGGTACCCCAAACTAAATGCACATAAAACACAAAAATGATGCTCTTTTGAGGAGGAGGTATACTATGCAGAATACGATGGCAAAATAAAGCCTTTCACAGTTCCAAAGAAACAGCTGCCAGAAAACTGGCTTCTGGAGAGATAATAGCAAATATGTTTGGATGTAGTGAAGGAGTAGGGGAAAGGAATCTGTGGAAAAAAAACTTGTTTTCTTTTTCTTTTTAAGATAATCATGCTGATACAATCTGTTAGAATTTTGATTTACTTTTTGTGAAAATATTGTTCACATATTTACAGGAATCAAAGTTTGTTTCTAATATGTTCCCAGGTCTTCTACAAACAAATTGATAATTGATAATTGAGTACATGATGAATGTGTTTTAAAAGTTTTTTAATTGTGGAAAACCTAAAACATCTATAAAAATAGCACAATGTAACGAACCCTGATGTAATCAACACTGTTCATAAGTGTTGATTAAACTCCTGTCTATTCTCATTTCAACTATATCCACACCTACTCCCTCGGAACTTATTTTATAACCAATTCCCATATCATTTTATTCCATTTATAAGTATGTCAATATCTGTCTCTAACAAACAAAGTTTTAAGTAATAAGATATTATATCATTATGATGATGATGATGATGATGATGATGATGATGATGTGTAAAACTCCATAACATCATCAAATATATAACATATGTTCAAATTCCTCCACTTTCCTCCAAAATGCTTTTGTTTCACAGTTTATTCAAATCATGATGCAAAAAGCCATATACTTAGTGTAACTTATTGATAAAACTCAAGTCTCTTTTAATCCATAGGTCAGTCCTTGCTATGAGCTGAATCCAACTTGATGGCACCTGATAAACAAATCAAACACCAATTTTTTCAAGGTCCATTTTGGCCAATGTCACACTATTCTCTGGGTGGCCCCTGGTCAGTGTCTGGACCAAGTGTTGAAATCCACATCACATTTTTCTTAGACCTTTGATAGCAAGGTAAGATAAGTTGTCAGGCATTTCTGCTCTCCCTGGGGTCCACAGGGAGCTGAGCGGCCAGAGACTCTCGGATGTGCATCACCAACTGACAGCCTCCCTGGAACTCTCCCATTTTGCCCTCTTTTTTTTTTTGTCCCATTCCTGTTATCCCTTGATAAATCTTTCATAAACCAAATTTCGTCCATCCCAGTATCTTTTTCCCAAACCCAAACTGGAGCAGAGACTTCCTGCTTTATGTTGGAACACATGCCAGAGGCCACCCCATCATCCCAGGAACTGCCAACTCAGAAGTTCTAGAGCCTACAAGTGCAGAGGGAACCCTAGGGCAGGGGTGGGTGGGAGGGGATAAAGACATTCTCCTCTTCTCTTTGTCTCTGAAAGACACCCTAGAGGGCACAGGTAGTGTGAAATCTGGGTCCCACAAGGATCAATGGTCCACAATTCATTGTTCTTACCACTTTAATTATGTTGTTACGTGCCTTGGAGTTGGATCTGACTCATAGCGGTGATCATAGGGTTTTCAATGGCTGATTGGTTCAGGATTGCTTCTGGAGTGAATTGCCATGTCCTACTCCCAGTATTAACTGTAGTTACCTGTAAACAGTTGCAATCTCTGTTCTTGGAGGGAATCCAAGATCCAGTTACATAATTTGATCTACTTATATAATTTATGGGGTTTACTGCAAAATAAAATGTGGCCAGTAGGTACCCGTGTGCAGAAAATACTAAGAATATAAAGATTAGTTTAATACTGCATTTAGCCAAGCCCTTTTGAACAGAAGGGAAGGATATGAAGAATAAGTAGGAGCCAGTAAGGTCAGTGACAGAATTTTTGAGATGGAGAAAAGTATCTCTCTCTGTTTTTTATCTATCTATCTATCTATCTATCTATCTATCTATCCATCCATCCCTCTTCCTACCTTTATCAATACACACATTGGAAGACACTTATGCAATGCCTCAAAGATAGGAATGTGGAGTATTCTGGGATGTTAAGTATTCCAGTGTGGTTAGAGTCCTTATGGAACTGACGATACAATTGTCAAGACTTCTGGGAAGGTAAGAAACCAGAACATCTCATTGTGGGCTTCTTACCAAGAGAAGGAATTTAAACTTTGTTCTGCAGAAATTGAGGTTTTAAGCAAACAATTGACATCATAAAGTTTGATTCTACAAAGTGGACTCTGAATATGATGAGGGACTCATTATACAGTGCTGGTTGCAGATAGGTGGCATTTATCCTAATCCAGATGCTCTCTGTGAGATGGAGATGTGAAGACAGAGAAAGGTTGGAGAGAGATCACTAGGATACGGCCATATTTGCAAAGGATGTCAGTAAGCTACTGTACTTATGATGTTTTTGAGAATGAGAAAAAACCAAAAGCAGTATGTAACTTCAAAAATATTTCTTTTAGGAATAGTGACAGGCAAACTGAATTGTTAGAAGGAATTAATTACATGAAGCTAATAAAGAGGCACAAACATTCATTTCTTTTACACCAGTGATTTAATGTGCCATGCTTGTCTTTATTTTTCTCATGAGAAGTTGAGAAATCCAAAACAGAGTCAAATATCAGCTTCTCAAATGGCATTTCATTTTAGGTTTATCTACTAGTTAAAATCTAAAAATTAGAACAAGATCTTTGGTTCTATTAATATTAAGTATTTTCATACATATGTATAAAACAGATATGTCAACTTTTAAGATTTTGCTTCTAGTAGACTTTAAAATTACTTTGCTGCTATGACAAATAGTACATAAATATTAATTCCTAGTTGATGTGGTTGAATGTTAGAATGCAAATAGCATTTTCCATGTACACTTTCCCTCAAATACATTTAATTTCCATAAAGTTTTGGAACTTATTTAGTTAATGTCTCTGGACTGTATAAACAGTAAAACAATGTGATTTTACATATATATAATCATAATACAGTAACTTTATTGAGCAATTAAAAGTGAGTATGATCAGCCTAGAGTATATTTCTTTTCCAGTTCCACAGATGCAGAATAGATCAGATAGAAGTTCAGGTATAATCTAACTTTTCCCAAATGAAAAGTGTGGGGAGACAAGGGAATAAGGACTTGAGGTTGAGGTTGTGTGTAAGAAAGGAGAGATATTTTAAGGCTTCACACGAAATTTAGTTTGGATAAGAAGGGGAAAATAGATATAAAAGATACAAAAGACAGTAAAAAGTAGATAGAATCAATAGACTAGAGGTGCTGGTGGGACTGAAAAGTGATGAAATGAGTGTAGAAGGCAGACAGGTGGAGGAGGAAGGGATCACTGAGAGAGATGTCTGGGATTTAGGTTGGACTGGTGGCCATTATTGGTGAAGATAAGGTCAGGCTCTAATCAAGGAGACAAGTGTCATTGAGACTTGTTAGAAGAGGAAGTAAGGTGGCTAGATCCAGGAGTCAAACCCAGAGTGGCTGACCTCAGAGCTCATAGGATAGGTATTGTCTTAAATTGTTTATTTGTAAGGTTTTCATTTTAGGTATAGTATAACATCAACTGTCAGATAGCTTCCATTGGCTGGTATTACTACCACGAAAATGCAAAATGTTTTGGCCAAAATGAGGTAGAATTTTCCATTTTTTCTGAGAAATGCTAGAGAGTTTTCTTCTCAGGAAGGTCTTCCCATGAATTCTCAGTAGTATTTGCTACCATCAAGGTAGGGTCCTGTTCAGACTTAACTCCATGAGAACCCAAAGGATTTCAAAGACAGAGAGGACCAGCAAGTAAGTTGCTGTTAGAATTTTCCAGGAAATATTCTTCTTTTCCACCTCTTTCTCAAATTTAAAATGCAAATATGTTTCTCTTGGATATATTCTTAATTATTATTATTATTTAAATTGCATACAGTATAGTGAGCTAGATTTTCATTTAATTGCACCATGTATTTTGTTTATTCTCTTCCTTATTATCCCCCATGTTGGCCCCCCACCCCTCTGACTAATTCTCTCCTGCCCCCTCTTGTGTTTTCTAATATTACACACATGTAACCAGATTTATCTTTTTCAAATGTATATACATATATATGCATATGTATATACACATACATATACATATATGCTCTTTTTAAGGTAAATCTATTTTCTACAAATCTGTATTTTTAGTGCAGATCTGCATCACTGAATATTCTACAGCATAGTGCTGTTTGTACATTTTATTTCTCATAGTTAAGTAAGAAATGGATATTCATTAATGAGTGGCCTCAACAATCACAGTTATTTATGTTCCTCAAATATTAAAGTCATTCTTATGATTTCCAAGTAATCACTACAGAGAAAAAAAGAGAAATAGAAAAGTCTGTTTCTATGAATCCTATGTAACAATAGACTAAAAATAATTTTCAGTAATTATTTGAATAAAAAATCACATAGTACTTTGCCTCTGAATCTTTTGAATTAAGACTCACAGACTAACCCAATATTAGTGTGATCACAAATTTCAATCACTTATAATCACTTAATGTCCCACTCTTTCTTTCTTTCTTTCTTTTCTTTTTCTTTTTACAACTTAACCCATTAACACAGGCCGTCCTATTTATGGAGCAGTAACTGACTCATTTAAAGAAAATGTTCAGGACACTGTAGTTTCCATTAAACTAAATATAAAACTAAGCAGGTGGCAGGAGATAAGGATGAAATAGGGTGATAAAGTGCACATGCAGAAGAGTCTGATATAAATTCCTAGAAATAATAACCTGAATTTGCTAGTGTCCTATAAACAGGACATTGTACATTAATGGGTTAAGCAACAACTTGTTTTAAGACAAATTTCCTACACTTATAAAACAAAGGAAAAAAATCCCTAAACTTTATAATTTTGATTTTGTCAGCTGTTTCATAACGATGATGTTACTTTGAAGAAGTTAAGAATTGTCCAATTTGGTTAAAAGAAGTCAAATTTCATAAAATTGTTTATTATTTTGAAAGTTTGAAACCAAATTGAATAAAAAGAATAATACTTTAAATAATATATTCTAACTTGAAAATGTGAGCCTTTTGAAAACAGTATAGGTACAGAGGTCTTTATCTTTTTTATATTTGGATATATCCTTCTCCATACTTACTCGTTCATAGCTTGGTACTTACAAAAATCAGACATACTGAACAATGGGATAGAATAGAGGATCCAGAAATAAATCCACGCAGCTATAGGCATCTGACTCCTGACAATTGGAGAAAAAAAGTCTCTTTAACAAATGGTGCAGGGAAAATGGATATCCACCATATAGATGACTGAAACTAGATCCCTGTATCTCACCCTATACCAAGATCAAAACAAAATGGATCAAAGATTTTAATATAAGATCTGAATCTTTGAAACTACTAGAGGAAAAAATAGAAATACTATAAAATGTAGGTATAGGCAATGAGTTTCTGAATAGGATTCCAATAGCTTAGGAAAAAAGAGCAAGAATTGACAAATGGGATTTTGCATCAAATTAAAAAGCATATGCCCAGAAAAGAAAGTGACTGACCAAGGGAAGAGAAAATATAAAGAATGGGAGAAAATCTTTCCCAGCTATTCTCCCATTGTGGTTTGGTATCCAAAATATGTAAAGAATGCCCAAATTTTCAGACATCAAGTAAATGCAAATCAAATCTACAAAGGATTCCTTCTTACAGAATGGCTATCTCCAATAAAATAAAGAGCAAATGCTAGGGAGGATACAGTAAAATGAACATTCATACACTGTTGGTGGGAAAATAAATGAGTCCAGCCACTGTGGAAACCAGTTTGGAAGTTCCTTCAAAAAAGTAGAAATAATACCATGCCTATAATCCCAGATATGTGGGAGGCTGAGGGAAAAAAAAAGATTGCCAGAGGTAGGTTGCACAATTTGGCCAGAACCTTTGTCAGTATAATCATAACAAAAAAGGGTCTAGTGGTGCATCTCAGGGGTACTACACTTGCCCAGCCTATGTGAAGCCCTGGGTTCAATACCCTAGTACTGAAAAAAAGAAAATAGAGCTCCTATATAATATGACTATACTATGCCTGAGTATATATCCAAAGGAATCAGAATTAGCATACAGTAGAGGTACCTCCACACTGATGTTTATCATGGCACTATTCACAATAGCCAAGTTATGGAATCAGCCTAGGTGCTCTTCAGTGGGTAAATGGATAAAGATTGTGTAGTTTATATACACAATAGACTATTATTCAGCCATAAGGAGGAATGAAATTATGTCATTATAAAGACAATGGGTGGAACTAGAGACCATCATGTGTTATGGTTTGGATATGAAGTGTGCTCCCAAAAGGCTTATGCATTGAAGGCCTGGTCCCTAGTTCAAGTGGTGTTCAGATATGGGGCATTGGGAAAGTATTTGGATTATAAGGGCCCTACCTTCACCAGTAGGACCTGACAATCCACTTGCAAGGCAATCCAGAAACAGTCAGCTGTTGAAAACCCTATGAGGGTCACTATGAGTTGGATACTGACTCGACGGCACCTAACAACAACAACAACCTTCACCAGTGGATTAATCCCTTGATAGAGTCAAAATCTGAATAGACTGTGGTGGAAGGCAGAGTCTAGTGAGGGGATGAAGTAGGTTCCTGGGGACCATGCCTTGAAAAGTGGCGTCTTGTCCACAGCCCCTTCTGGCAACTCTCTATGCCTCCTGTAAGGCACTCTCTGCCTCCTGAGGTAAGACACTTTGCTCCACCACATATGCTTCCTGGCACAGGAGGCATAGAGAGTTGCCAGAAGGGGCTGTGGACAAGACATCACTTTTCAAGGCATGGTCCGGAAAGAGGAGAGCCTGCTGACCATGGGCTGAAACCTCAGCAACCAGGAAGCTGAATGAATCTTTCACCTCTTTAAGCTATTTTCTCAAGCTTCTGTCACAGTGACAAAAGTTCTGACAATTACTTCACGTTAACCAAATTAAGCTATGCTCAGTAACACAAGTATTTCCAGTGTTCTCTTTCATGTGGAATCTAGAGAAAAAAGAGTTGATAGTAGAAGGGAGACTATTCAGGAAGATGAATGGATTGGTGGGGGGGATAAAGAAGGGTAGTGGGGAATGATTATGAGTAAAGGATATTATATACCTGTATGAAAATGTCACAATGATACCCATTTTTGTACAATTAACATGTTAACAAAACGTTAAAAATGACTAAATGGTTTAACAAAATAATTAACAAAATTAAATAATGAAATAAACTACTCAGAACAGTGCCTGATACATGACAGATGTTCTACGAATTAATTACATAAAATTTTAAATGGAACAGAAGCTGCGGAAAGACACTGAACTCAGAGGAAGAACCGAATGACATAGATAAAAACAATATACAATTAGGGCTATGAGTCTAGCCTTTGGAGGCAGGTTTGCATATGGATTCCACTTTTTTTTTCTGCTGTGTACCATTTATAGGAAGATGTAGGAAACATGAAAGAAGATGGAAGGAATACACAGAATCATTATACCAAAAAGAATTGGTAGATGATCAACCATTTCAAGAGATTGCATATGGTCAGGAACTAATGATACTGAAGGAAAAAGTGGAAGCTTCTTTGAAGGCATTGGCAAAACATAAAGCTGAAGGAATTGATGGAATACCAATTGAGATATTTGAACAAACAGATGCAACATTGGAGGTGCTCACATGTTTATGGCAAGAGATTTGGAAAACAGCTACCTGGCCAGCTGACTGGAAGAGATCTTTATTGCCACCTACTCCCAAGAAAGGAGATTGATCTGAATGCAGAAATTATCAACCTATATCATCAATATCACATGTAAATAAAACTTGGCAAAAGATAATTCAAAGTTGATAGCATCAAGATATTGACAAGGAACTGCTGGAAATCCAGCCCAGATTCAGAAAAGGGTGTGGAAACAGGGATGTCATTGCTGATGTCAGATGGGTATTGGCTGAAAGCAGAGAATAGCAGAAAGATGCCTGTGTTTTATTGATTATGCAAAGTCATTTGACTGTGTGGGTCACAAGAATTTATGGATAACATTGTGAAGAATGGGAATACCAGAATTCTTAATTGTACTCATGAGATAATCTGTACATGGGCCAGGAGGCAGTCATTAGAACAGAACAAGGAAACATTGCCTGGTTCAAAGTCAATAATGGTGTGTGTCAGGGATATATCCTTTCACCTTGCATTATCTCTATGCTGAGCAAATAATTTGAGAAGCTGAAGAAGAACATGGCATCAGGAATGGAGGAAGATTCCTTAACAACCTGTGTTATGCAGATGGCAAAACTTTGCTTGCTGAAACAGAAGAGGATTTGAAACATTTACTGATGAAAATCAAAGAATACAGCCTTCAGTTTCGATTGCACCCCAACATCAAGAAAACAAAAATCCTTGCTACTGGGTCAATAAGCAACTTCATGATAAAAGAAGGAAAGATTGATTTCCAAGATTTTGCTTTATTTCATTCTATAATCAACACCCACAGAAACAGTAGTCAAGAAATAGATGCATTGCATTGGAAAAAGCTGTTGTAAGAGACCTCTTTAAAGTGTTGAAAAGTAATGATGTCACACTCAAGATAAAGTTGTGCCTGACTCATGCTATGATATTTTCAGTTGTATCATATGCTTGTGAAATCTGGAGAGTGAGTAAGAGAGACAGAAAAAAATGATGTTTTGATTATGGTGCTGGAGATGAATATTGAATATACCATTGACTACCAAAGGAACCAAGAGACCCATCCTAGAAGTACAACTAGGATGCTCATTGGAAAGCAGGATGGCTAGACTGCATCTTATGTATTTTGGACATGTAGTCAGGAGGGACCAATCTCTAGAAAAGGACATTATGTTTGGGAGAGTGATGAGTCAGTCAAAAAAATAAAAATAAAAAGGAAGATCTTCAGTTAGATGAATTGACACAGTGGCTACAACAATGGGCTTAAACATAAAAATGATTATGTGCATGGCAAAGTGTGAGGTAGTGTTTCATTCTGTTGTGCATATTGTCACTGTAAATTGGACCTGACTCAGTAGCACCTAACAACAACAACAACAACAACAACAACAACCACCACCACCACCACCACCCACTCTGTTCTTCACTATTCTCATATGTAAATGAAAGTACCAGAAGGAGATTTATGGTAGATATACATTTCATAATAAATAAATAAATGTAATGTGTGTGTGTTTGTAGTTTATTACAGTACTTGGCATATCATAAGTGGCATACAAACATTAGAGATGATTATTGCTGTTGTTGTTATTGTTATCATTATTACAGTGGTCTGATAAATGGAGGTATGGACATTAGATATGGGAGCTATGCCAGTACTTTAGGCATAATTGAACTTTTAGAAATTTAGAGGCCCCCATAGGACAGAATGGAACATATAGAGAGGGACAGAAAAGGCTTCTGGAGCCACAGACCTATTGACTTCTGCAGATGAAAGAGCATTGTCTTGAAAGATGTCAATTTCAAGCCTGGTGAAAATACTGAATTTTAAGGATAAAAGGAAAATTAAATTTCCATTATGCAGGTGCAAGATATACTCAAATAGTAATAAAAAAACACAACAGGGTCCTGGTTCTTTGAAGTACTCTGTGGTAGGAAATTCAATAAGGTTCAAAAAGCAACAAGTTGAAAAGAGAAATAGAATTTGAGAGGTTTTCATTTGTAAGGGCAAATGACCATAGTTTGGCATATACTCAATGAAGATACAGTATTCTCAAAAATCTTACTGGGAAAATCAATTTTTATAAGTATTTGAAATATAAGTCAAAATTTAAGTGAGAAATTATAGAAAAAATAAAGAACCATAATCAAGGAAATATTTGAACACTAAGTGAAATCTGATTAATATTGATTGCAAGGAATACAAAGTTCAATGCAAATACAAAACAGTCTATTTTTACACTCAATGTTTAACAATGGCCATGGTTATTTATGCCTGCAGCATCTGATCTCATCAGATCTTGAAAGCTAATCATGTTTGGGTCTGGTTAGTACTTGGATGGGAGACCTCCTACGAACACCAGATACTGCAGGCTTGGAAGAAGGACCTGGCAACCTACTCCCAAAAGTCAATCCACCATTGAAAACCCTATGAATTTCAGAGAAACACTGACAATAGTGTTTCGCCTATTGTACATAGGGTGGCTATGAGTCAGATACAGACTCGATGGCACCTAACAACAACAATGGTTATTTATATGAAGATATATGAAAGGAAATGAAATATCTCATTTTCTCACAAACTAAAGGTAAGTATTCCAAGAAATATCTATCTTTAAAATTTTTTGTAGCCATAATATATGTCTATAATCTCAAAGACTAATGAGGCTAAGAGAGGACAATCACAGGTTGAAACCCAGAGACAGCCTGCACAGTTTAATGAGATCTTGTCTCAAAATAAATTATAGTTAAAAAAAAGAGAAGTAAAAGAAATATAAATCTTTATATTTCCTTCATAATTTACTGAGTTGGATAAAATGACTCAGTGGTATTACTGAACATAACTAATATTCAGTGTTCCTTTCCTATTTTTTACTTATATTACTAAACTTGTACTAAAATATTTTAAAGGATATTTCATTAACTTCATAACAAACTGTTGAAGAGGGTTTTTCTTTTTTCTTTTTCATTTTTTGTGGTACTTGGGGATTGAACCCAAGGCCTCATACATGCTTTGCAGGTCCTCTGCCACTGGGTTGCATGCCTAGCTCCTTTTTATTTTTTATCTTGAGATGGAGTCTCACTAAGTTACACAGCTACCTCTGGCCTTGAACTTTCAGTCCTCTTGCCTCTGTCTCTAGAGCCTCTCAGATTGCAAGGGTGGCCCACCTTGCCCTGCTGGAGGGCTTGTTTTCAATGGGTTTTGCTGATGAGGAAACTGAAGAACATAAAAGCCATCTAACTTTGAAAATGATGAATGCAACTGCAGAGAATTATGGGATAGCCCCAGGGGATAGAGAAGAAACACAATTGGGATAGGGGCCTATCTAGCCAGCTTGGACCCCCTGTTATCTAATTGTTATATCCAACCCTCATCTTACCGCCTGATTAGTAATCAAGGATCCGCGCACCCCCCCCCCCCCGCCCCGTGATTGGCCAAGGAGTGAATCTGGTTTCACCCTTTATTTGAATGTCACTGCTATGTAGTTGCTCCCAGCTCCTTGCGCCCCCACCTGATTGCCATCTTGAGGCAGTTAAGGCGGTTACCCATGGACTATATAAACAAAGCTCACTGTGCATGTGAGGTGGCTGATGGTGATGCTGTGAGCTGCTGGTTGTTTGCTGCCTGCTGTGGGGTTGCCTGCTGCTGGTACGCTCTGCCCCTCCATCGCAGATGAGCCCTACCATCGCCAGATCAAGGGAGAAGACTGCCCGCCATTGCAGAGGCCTCCTCATTGCCAGACCAAGATGGGAGATCATAAGAGACCAGTAGCGGAGAAGAAGCCAGCCTTTGTACTGGACATCTGGAGGGCCTCCAGCCCACTGCCAAAGACAAAGAGCCTCCGGACCCAGCACCAGAGGTGGAGCTGGAACATTTAAGAGCCCTAGCACTTCACCATCCTAAAGGGTAGGACTGAGAGCTTTATTTTGTTACAGAAGCTGTACAATAAAAGCTGCACTAAAGGCATCATGAAGCCGTCTATCCTTGACTCTGTCCTCCATGCCTTGACAGTCTCCCAGCCACTGGGGTTCAGGCACCCCCACAGGCAACTACATTTCTCTTTAAGTTGTCATTCCTGGCATAGTAGGCAATATGACTATCTGATTCAAAATGGCCCATGCCAGTCCTTTTTAGTTCACTGATGCCTAGAATGTGAATATTTATGTGTTGCATTTCTCCTTTGATGATTTCTATTTTTCCTAAATTCATACAATGTACAGTCCACATTCCAATTAATAATAATGTTTACAATTATTCGTCCTCATTTTCAGTCATGCTGCATCAGTAAATGGAGGTCCCTGGGGCTTCACCCATGGTCATCAGTAGGTAGATTCTATTTTGAGGAAGCGACTCTGCCCCAGTCATCTTCTGAGTGCCTTCCAACCTACTGGGGTCATTTTTCAGCACTATATCTGACAGTGTTTCTCTGCTATTCATAGGGTTTTCAATGGCAATTGAGATATTTCAGAAAATAGCTGCTGCACTGGAGGTGCTCACTTATGCCAAGAGATTTGGAAAACAGCAGCCTGGCTAACTGACAGGAAGAGATCCATATTTGTGCCTATTCCCAAGAAAAAGGGGTCCAACTGAATGTTAAAATTATCAAATAATATCATTAATATCACACACAAGTAAAATATTGCTAAAGATCATTCAAAAATGACTGTAGCAATGTATAGACGGGGAAGTACCTGAAAATCAAGCCATATTCAGAAGAGAGCGTGGAACCAGGGACATCATTGCTGATGTCAGATGGATATTGGTCAGAAAAGAAGAATACCAGAAAGATGTCTATCTGCTTTATCGAGTAGGCAAAGGCACTTGACTCTGCGGATCACAATGAATTAAGGATTACATTGCAAAGAATGGGAATACCAGACCACTTAATTGTATTCATGAGGACTCTGTAGATGGACCAGGAGGCAGGCTTTTGAACAGAATAAGGAAACACTGCCTGATTTAAAGTCAAGAAAGGTGTGCATCAGGGCTGTATCCTTTCATTGTACCACTTTTATCTCTATACTGAGCCAATAATCTGAGAAGTTGGAGTTTATGAAGAAGAACATGGCACCAAAATTAGAAGAAGATTCATTAACAACCAGTGTCATGCTGATTATACAACTTTTCTTGGTGAAACTCAAAAGGATTTGAAGCAATTATTGATGAAGATCAAAGAACAGAGTCCTCATTATAGACTGTGCCTCAACATCGAAAAACCAAAAATCCTTACAAGTGGATCAGTATACAATTTCATAATAAAAGGAGATAAGATTGAGGTTGTCCAAGGTTTTGCTTTTCTTGGTTCTACCATCGACACCCACAGAAGCAGAAGTCAAGAAATCAAAAGATGCATTGCATTGGGAAAAGCTGTTGCAAAAAACCTCTTTAAAATGTTGAAAAGTAAAGATGCCACATTGAAGACAAATCTTTGCCTGATTCATGCCTTGGTATTTTCAGTTGTATCATATGGTTATGAAAGCTGGACTTTGAATAAGGGAGACAGAAGAAGAATTGATGCTTTTGAATTATGGAGCTGGAGATGAATATTGAATATACCACAGACTGACAAAAGAATCAACAGATCCATCTTGCGAGAAGTGCAACCAGACTGCTCATTGGAAACAAAGATGGCTAGACTGCATCATACATATTTTGGACATGTAGTCAGGGGACCTCAATCTATGGAGAAGGACATCATGTTTGGGAGAGTGGGAGGGCAACAAAAAAAGGAAGACTGTCAACTACATGGATTGGCACAGTGTCAGTCACAATAGGCTTAAACATTAAAAAGACTGTGTGTCTGGTGCAGTGTTGGGGAGTGTTTCGTTTTGTTATATATAGGATAACTATGAGTTGGACCTGACTCAATGGCACCTAACAACAACAACTTTGAAAAGTCACAGAGTTACTGTAACTCAGATCTATCCGGTTAGACAACTCATTTTCTAAACAACTCTGTGTGTCATATTATTCATAGTATTTCCTCCAAAAGTTTTAAATGTGTGTGTGTGTGTGTGTGTGTGAAAAACATATATCAAAATGTTATCTTTAGCCTGTCACCATGGCTCAAGCCTTTAATCCCAGCAATTTGGAAGGTAGAGGCAGGAGAACTGGGAGTTCAAGACCAGAGGCAGCCTGTGTAAATTAGCGATGTCATGTCCTAAGATAAAAAATAAAAAATAGTGGGTGCAGATCAAGGGGACACCTGTAAATTATATGCAAGGCCCTGGGTTCAGCCCCCATGTGCTGATTTTTAAAAAGTCTTCAGATTGTGACATTATGGGTGAAATTTTATTACACATGTTTTCAAACTACCTATAATATATGTTGATTAATTTATTAATGGAAGAGTAATGATTTTATTCAATGTGGATTAAGATGGAAAATGCATGTGGAGGGGGAACAATAGAGACATGCCAGTGTCAATGGATGGGCAATTGTAAGGTGATAAAGTCAGCCTTCCTTGGGGGATCTAAACATGTTGGCCAGATGGTGGTGGCTTATATCAGGATAGTCATGTCAGCGATTTGAAAGGTATTTGACAGCTCCTACATTGTGAATAAAAACAGCTGAAAAGAACTGGCCAAGACTATTTGATATGCCATTGATAAAAGTGGAAAATTTTATATGTACACTCATAAAATCAAGATTATGGGCAGGGATGGCGATTGTGTGAATCGAGTCCATGAAAGTTCTGATCCATGAGTTGACATCAACCAGCTGCAGGAAGAGGAAATATGCTTCAGAAAATTGCATATGCAATCCTAAGAGATAAGAACTTTGCTTTATAGGAAAGAGTGGGTATAAAATTGAGTGGTAAGAGAACAATTGGGGACATCTATGGAGATTTGAAGAACAGCAACCGTATAACTTGCAAACAAGTTTCACAGATGTATGAGGATATAAATTAATCACATGCACTGGAAAATGAAAGAAACACTATGTTTATTGAAGGACAAAATACTACCAATACTATGTAAATCTAAGATATTCCAAATGTAATTTTGCAATACAGATACCTTTGTGCCCAACATGTAGAAACAGCAAGTCATAAACATAATTATGATGTAAAATAGATAACTTTCCAAAATCAGCATATAAATCAAATTCTTCATGAGTTTGTTATGAGAACACAGAATCCATGAAAGAATGACATTCTCTTTCTATATGATACATTATACTGTGTGCTGGGAAACTTTTATATGCAGGAAATATTACTAAAGAAATATTAAATGACCAGAGAATGTTATAATAAACTTCAAGAAATAGAAACTTGAAACTTAAAGGCAAGGCTATGATAAGGAGAAACTTACATGCTGAATTGATGATTTTCTGTTTTCATCTTATGCTTTATCTGTGGGATTTGGTAAACTCATTTACAGCCGTGACATTAAGACAGACAAGGGGAATCAATATAAATATCCCCTATCAGTCAACTTATTTTTACATGGACAAAATTATTATTCCACGGTGATATGTAACAGTTGTATTTTACATGAGTGTGCCTCAATATGTGGCAGCAATGTTTATCAGGGTGTCACTCAATATTAACTCAGCGTGAAGATCTCTGTCACCTATAGTCACAATTTTTTTTTAAATTTGTCTTCAAAGCATTTACATCCTCATTAATATTAACATCACTTATTAATTTTCCTCTGATGAGACACTAAGCTAATAGTGATAACAAGTATGTCAAACACTCTCTTGTACTAAAAGGAATTTGAGACGTACCTTGAGAGCCTTATGTGACTCCTCAGGGATTCTGGATGATGAACGGAAGTTGCCATACTTGAGCTCAACTGTATCAAGCAAGAGCCTCAGCAATGATGCAGATTTTATGGGATCAAAAATACCTGAATTTCCTTAGTACTCTGGAGCTCTTCTGCCCTTTGATACCCCATGAACCACTTACAGATCTTCATCAACCTGTGGTGTTAGGCAGCTGTTTGTCAGTGTGGCAAAGCTTGTGAGATAAACAACATAAGGCAGGAAGGATTTATCTTGACACATGGTTCCAGGGATTCTAGCACATGGTCACTCCGTGACCATGTGAAGGACCAGAGCTGATCATCTGGTGGTGGCTGGGAAGCAGAGGGAGACAGCAAAGGACCAAGGACAAAATGAACCCCTTAAGGGCACGTGCCTGGTGACCCGCTTCCTCCAAGTGGGCCCACTTTGTAACAGTCTATTCAGCCATGAAGTCAAGGATGGATCCACCCACTGATGAAGTCATCCAATCACCTATCGAAAGCACTAGTAGGTGGGATGAAGCTTCAGTTTCTAAGCCTTCGGAAACACTCTATCCAAAACATAACAGGACTTTAAGTAAACCATGATTCCAGCATCATCATTTTGTTTGGTTTTGTTGTGGATTTTTTGTTTAGTTTCGTTTTTGAGACAGGGTCTTACTCTGCAGGCCGGGTGGACCTGGAACTTGTGATCCTCTTGCCTCCCCCACTGAGTGTTGGGATGGTAGCTTCCCACTGCCAAAGCTGTCCCCTGCACATCATTTACATGTTGTTTGCTTATTTTTCAAGAAGCCATTGCATATTCTTATGCTTTGTTGCTATTGTTGTTATTGCCATCAAGTTGGTCTTACTCATCGCCATCCTACGTACGATAGAACAAAACACTCCCTGAAGCTGTGCAATGCCCAGCACTATGCCAGTGCTTCTCTGGTCTTCACAGGGTTTTCCAGTATAGATTGTTTCAGGAGTGGATTGCCAGGTCCTTCTCCAAAGCATCCAGCACTTGGTATTCTCAAGTGGTCTCGCATCCAAGGACTAACCAGGCCCAACCCCACTTAGCTTCCACGAAAACGCAGGATTGGATGCCAGGGAACTCTGGCTGTAGACATTCTTCCGCTGAGGTTCAATGGAAAATGGACAGCCATGTAGAAATGGGGCTGGGATTTATCTCAGTTGGTAGAGCGCTGCTCTGTAGTCTCTGAGGTCCCAAGTTCTATTTCCAGCACCACAAAATGGGAGAAGGACATGGCACCACTCCCAAGGCAATCCCGAAACAATCAGCCATTGAAAACCCTATGAGGGTCGCTATGAGTCGGATACTGACTCGACGGCACCTAACAACAACAACAACATGTAGAAATGAGGTTGGACAAAGGGTATGACTGATGGTAACCCAGACCGAAGGGGACCCAGTAAGGCCTGTCTGTTTAGATTCTTCTTGGCCTGTTCCTCTTCCTGGATATAAGACAGAGCTCTTCTGGGATGAGAGTCTTCAAGGGGAGGAGGAGGGATGGACCATTTTTTAGGTTTTGTGGATGATTTGAGGGAAAGAGGCATTGGTGACTCTCCTTGTGAAAGAAGAATTCTAGGTTCTATGATTTGCTTTCACAGGGTGAAAGGAGAGAGGGGACAGGAGCCAGCTGAAGGTCAGAAAGTCCTTGTCTCTGAGCCTCTTCAGTGTTCTTCAATTGAAATTATCAGCACATCAAAGTGTTATACTTTGGAGTCCAAGTCCCAACATCTGGTTGCTGTACCTGTTACTAATTTATTGGTTGTTGCTGTTGTTGTTAGGTGCCCTCGAGTCAGTATCTGACTCATAGTCACCTTATGTACAACAGGGGAAACAATATTGTCAGTGCTTTTGCTGACATTCATAGGGTTTTCAATGGTGGATCGATTTTTGGGAGTGGGTTGCCAGGTTCGTCTCCCAATTTATTGGTAGATATCATTAATATTTTCTAATGAGCATAATACTAAATACCACAGTTAAGGAGGTTAAAGAGGTTATTTGACTTATTTCAAATAATGTGTCATTGCACTCCAGAGGTGACAATGTGCTCTGCTGTCTCAAGTATGAAGGCCTGCTGAATACATTTGAAAACACAAAGATGAAGCACTGAGTAGGGAGCTAGTCTAAAGAATAGGGACTCCTGTTCTTCGGGAGAGGATTCTCCCCAACATCTAGCCTAAATGGTATTTCTGAGATGTTAACAGAGCTGAATTGGTCCCAATTTTTGTTTCTTTCCTTCTTTTTAATTTGAGAACTCTGACTCACAGGATTATTGTTGTTAAGTGCTGTGGAGTCAGGTCTGACTCACAGCAATTCTGTGTACAACAGGAAGGAATACTCCCCAAGACTGTGCCATGCCCAGCACTCTGTCAGTGCTTCTCTGCTATTCATAGGGTTTTCAATGGCAGGTTGTTTTGGGAGTGGGCTGCTGGGTCATTCTTCCACTTTATGCAGAGGTGGGATCCAACCCAGGGCCTTAGTGAGTGCACAGTGACACTCTACCAACTGAGCAAAACCCCAGCTCCAACTCACAGAACATAACTAGGGAAATAAAACATGTCGACTGTAGGGAAGTAGAGTAAATGTCTATCCATTCTTGCCCCATCTAGTGCCTCTGGGAGAACCAAAAGTTTGGCATTGTGTAGACTTTGTACTTTAGGAAAATCTTAGGAGAATACTCTGGCTCTAAGCATAAAAAATAGATTTTAAAATAAAAAATAAAAACATGTCATTGCATTAAAATATTTTCTTGATTTTATAGGATTTAATCCAGGACCTTGAATTTAGCCAAGTGACTGTCGAGTCAAAAGACATCATGGATCCTGATATTCAATGGATTCCTTTATAATTGCATCAAAGTGGTGGATATATTTAATACAGTAATAAACTGAAACAGTGTATCACATAGAAATCTTCAGTGCTCAGTAAATTTGTATCTTTTGATAGTATGTTAAACTCTTTCATCCCTTTTATCCTTGTTTCTGATTTCATAATCCTGAATTTCTCAAAATTGAGTATAAGCGTGACAAATTCTCAAAAGAACTTGAAAACTTTTACTAGCAATGTTGAAAATCAACCTAGCAGTTGAAATGTCATAACCATTTGTCATTCTAATTTCCTTAGGATGCTAACCTTCTCAAGGTCAATGAACTGTCACGTCCAGCAATAGGCTACTGCTGAAATCCCAGCTATTGACAATTAATGATCACGCTGCAGCCATAGCAACCCTGGTACTCAAGGTGAGTTAAGGAAACCCAGAAAACGTAATTAAGGAATGTCACGGGCATGAATATATGACCTAAAAATAGCCCATTCTCCTGCGGAGAGAGCCACTGCCATGGAATGTGGTAAGCAACCCCATTAATGAGGGTAACGATCCCCTCCTGCTTTGTAGCTAGTGATAAGTTTTGAACATTCTTTGGCAACGGTTTGCCAGGAGTTGGCGTAACACACAAACAAGGTCACTAAGCAGATATTCTGAGGGAGCTGGAAGGCAATGTACACATTTTTAAACATTCAAATATCTTATTTACTATATGAGATTCTAAATATTACTATTTATTTTTATATCTAGTAGTGTTTTATATCTAATTTATAGTATTATTTTATATAATATAGTATTATTTTATAGTAGTATTTTTATATTTAATTCTACTAATGTATTGATGGCTTATAAATAATTAGGCTGCTTGAAAAGTTATTTCAAAGAAAGTAAAAGGAAATTATCCTGGGGGTATAGTTCACATGGCTCTAGTGCCATAGTTCTTGTTGGTGTAGACTAGACCTACTATTTTCTTCATGGTCCAGTTAGCTGATAAATTGCCTTATAGAAACTTATGCTAGTCCATCTCTGCTTTGAAGCTTCCTAGTATCTTGAACCTCAGATGAAATCCGTATGGCCCTGAATCTCTTACATGGGGTTAGTGTCCAACACCCGCATGGGAAGTGGAAATGTATGTCATCAGAGAGCATTACAGGGAACCGGAGACTAGCCTCGTGTAAGACACGCAGTCGGGAGAGGAGGTGGCCGGAGACCAGCGTAAATCCTCTACTGCCTGCTGCTCTGTGGCGCACTCCTGTAATCCCAGGGACTTGGGAGGCAAAGGCAGGAGGATTGCAGGTTCCAGGCCAGAGACAGCCTGTGCAATTTAGCAAGGCCCTGACTCAAGATAAAAAAAATAAAAATGGAAGAAGGAGTGAAGGTGGAGGAGTGAAGCAGTTGGTAATAAGTTGGCCTCTGGGACCAGGGCCAGCAGGGGCTTAGAAGTCCAGTGCATCTATCCGCTGGATCTTTCAGGAAATTTATCATACAGGAAGAATATTTTCTCATCCACAGGTGCTTTTATATTCATCTTGAAACAAAGTTCTAATCTTAGGACTTAGAATTTCTGTTGTCTTCTTGGGTGGGTAGTTCTTCTTTTCTCAGGCCACTTTCTCTGGGAGATGTGGGTGTCTTTCTACACATTAGTTCCATGGTAAGGATGGGAAAGACTGCTTTTCTTTGGTTCCACCTCTCAAATTCAGCACAGAGAAGACTTTAGGGTGCGTTTTTTTCTGCTAACTTCTCCTGGAGGAAGAGAGCAACTGACATGGGTCTTCTCTTGCAGTTTGCTTAATTATAAAGAATCTATTTTGTAAGTGGAAGGATGATATGTAATTTGAAAGAGGTGCTTAGGTTGTGCTACTTGTGAATTCTTTCCCATTTGTTCCAAGCAAGAAAACTAAAATAAATTTCAAGTATGTTTGACTTCAGGGTTTTTAAAAACATGTCTTCCAGTTTAGTCCACGATTAGAGTAAGTACATTAAGATTACAGCAGCAAATTCCAAATATTCATTAGAATTTGAAATGAAGGAGATGTTAAACGTTAAATACATCTGAACATCTGAATACTGGCTCATCTTGTGATTTAAATTTACTGGACATGAACAAAGGTCCAATCTTGCAGTCAAACCTTTGATAAATGCACAAAGATAACCAATAGGTTTCATATGTGAATAAACCATCACAGTGCAGATACATATTTTTACATGTGTAAATCCACCTTGTTGGATGAAAGGAGAGACTTTCTTCTTGGAGAAGGAAGCTGTTGTTGACTTTTTCAGAAGGCTTTGGATATTTGGCATTTTTAACTGGTTTTCGTTCTTGTACAGAAGGACTGAATTGTTCAGCAGCTAACCCTGTGAATTCATGCTTGCATTTAATTGAAAGAGTGGCAAAAGGAAACAGTACAGGCCAGGAGTGGTGGTACACACCTGTGATCCTAGTACACAGGAGGCAGAAGCAGGAGGATCATAAATTTGAGGACAGCCTGAGCTATACATGGAGACACTTTCTAAGATAGAATAAAATTGGATTTAAAAGAGAAATAAAAAAGGAGAAAAAAAAACTCACAGTTTTGAGTCCAGTGATGGAACCCTTTTCACCTACCTAATATGAGAAGCTTCTATATAACAACTTGGTTCACCTTTTTTTTT